>JAMKCH010069137.1:0-53906 GCA_023653785.1 Ophioderma brevispina
CATCTAAACAAAAACCCAAAAGCACAAACAACACCAACCAATCTCTACTCAAAACTCTAACAACCACTTTTCTTATGAAGCTCTAGCACCATGGTGATCTGTTTTCGTATTCTTTTAAATGATTTTTTACATGGGTCACAAAGTTCAATGGGGTCACAAAGGTTTTTACATGGGGTACAAAGGTAATGGGGTCACAAAGGTCACACAGGTTACAACACCCGCCCCACCCACACCCTTCCCCAAAGCACCCCACCTGCCATTCACGACACACCCACCCTACACGTTTTGCATGCCACCCGATGCTTCCCGGCACGACAGATGTGTGAATGGGCTCTAAGTGATGTGAGGTCAGCAAAGGTCATGTGTGGTTACTAAGGTCGCATGGGGTCACAAAGTCACACGAAGTCACCAAGGTACACAAAGTCACAAGGTCACACGAAGTCACCAAGTGGTCACGGTCACGCGAAGGTCACAAGGTCACGCGAAGTCACCAAGGTCACACAAAGGCACCAGGTCACAAGAAGTCCCAAGGTCGCAAACGAAGTCACCAAGGTCAACAGGTCACAAGGTTAACAAGGTACAGAGGTCACACTGCCCCTCGCGACGCACCCCACCCTCCCCGACGCCACCCCACCCTTCCCCGACGAACCCAGATGCACAACTTACCCCGACTCCTCCAGACGCACCCCACCTCGACATTACACCCCACCCTTCCCCATCCCCCACACCACATCCCCTCCATATGATTCACGCACAAGATGTATGTATAGTAGTTTTTCATTGTAGACAAAGGAATATTGCATATCCGATGTACATTTTAGCGATTACAGCCATTATGCATATTTAATTTAGCTCATGTGCATACCTAAGCTGAATGTATCAGGAAACTTTCAAATGTGCAAACAGATGCGCACCATATGGGTTTTCGGCTTGGCACTGAAGGAAATTTTTGTTGTTAGCGATGTACCGTTTTAAAATGTGATGATGCGATTTTGTGATATAAATTAGCTCATTTGCATATGTAATGTGCTCGAAATATGCCCAACAATCTAATAAGGTCAAGAACTCTTTAACCGCTTCCTTCCAACAAGACTACATCATTATAAACCTTACAGAACTCCAGATAATTAACACAAGCCTGGAGGGGAGGGAGAAAGGGCTGTCATTTTGCCGGCCAAATAAGGCAAAGTAATAGTCATGAATAGAAAATAATACAGCCAAAAAGCTACACATAATATTGCAGAACCTCACTCTATCATCCTATTTAAGTTGAAGTAAATCGGGATGGGATTAGCGTGTAGCAGCAGGCATTTCAAAAAGGTTTTAACCGAAATGTCTGAAAAATATGCAAATAAGCTAAAAATTCATGAATATGTAAATAATGCAGCCAAAAGCTACCATTAATATGCGGCACCTCACACTATCATCCTATAAAGTTTGAAGTATATCGGGCATAGCGTTTCGCCTGCAGAGCATTTTAAAAAAGGTTACCGAGTCATGCAAATAATGCAGCCAAAAGCTATTGCGGCACCTCACTCTATCATCCTATCAAGTTTGAAGTAAATCGGGGATATAGCGTTTAGCCTGCAGAGCATTTTAAAAAAGGATAACCAAGTCATACGGACGGACGGACATACGGACACACAGAATTTGGACTATGAACATTCGTTCAGGCGACACAAAAATGTCCGTACGCAAATCTAAAGCTTTCATTCTCATGGCCTAAACATACATACTCGTTACGTCAGAAATTTGCCCATCATTTGGGATGGCATACTCAAAATCCATCAGATGCCAGGACCTACTTCGACGTCTTTGGCTGCTTTTTCTATCCATTTTCAACAAAACGTCCCGAAAATTGCCCAAAACTTCACACAAAACGGTGTATCTTCAACAGAGATTCGGACGAATTAGTGTAACACTACTAACACTGTCACAATGTATCACCATAGAGCTATGTAACTCTATGCGTATCACCAAAGATTATCTTTGGTATCACTCACACAAAACAACAGCATTGATTCTAAAAATTACTCGCCTCATTTTCTCTAATTTGCCACAAATTTACTCCTTTTTCCTTATTTCTGTACAAAACCACCGCCATCTTGTATCCAATATTGAAAATCAAATAACTTTTGAACTAAATTCTTTATTTGGGTGAAGTAAATTATGAAAATGTTGGAAATCCAAAATGACGAATCCAAACACCAATTCACCTGTTGCAGAGCAAGAAAACAAGATCTTCCCATTGTTTAGGATATTGCAAAGAGTTGAGTTCCTTATTGGCATAGCTTGTACCTATACCTAGATTACAGTAGTAGTGTTGAAACCCTTTTCATTTACACATCAAGATTAATTGGGTGAGATTTTGTGTGAACATTAAATTCTTTTTGAAGATCAATGAAGGAGACCATGGCTATTCAAATCAATTAAACAAAATAGCATGGGTCATCATTACTTTCATAATGCTATGCCCCGTATATCGTACATTAACATATTCTTGCTTAACTGTATAAATCCCATTGGAATGGAGGAAAAAGAGGTGTGCTTACAAAATTAGTCTGGCTTATTTTTTAATCGTTTTCTTTAATTTTTTTAACATTTGGAAGTACATTAGATTTGCTTTAATAAAACAACAACAAATCTATGATTCAGTGATTTTATCAAGGTCAAGTTCATCTGTAACCCTTGCACAAATTTTTTTGATTCACGTAGTATATATTGCCAGCAAGTTTGTGACAGCAGCTATATGTGACAAATGTGGTATTCAAAGAGAAATGTTTGTATCTTAAATGTCATTACATCCATCCCACCTGCCAACAGATTCAATAAAGAAGTGATGTACGCCTATGTAGACCAACTGGACTTCCGCAACAAGGACTTTGTCTCGGCTCTGCGTCTCTTCCTAGAAGGTTTTCGGCTGCCTGGAGAGGCTCAGAAGATTGATCGGATGATGGAGAAGTTTGCTAGTCACTACTGTTCTATGAACCCAGAGCAGAGTATATTTGCAACAGCCGATGCTGCCTATGTGTTGGCGTACTCAGTGATTATGTTAGCAACAGATTTACATAGTTCACAGGTATAAGGCCCCATTGGATTGTTTTTTATTTAAAAAAGAGGGGTGTTCCCCTGTTGTTTTTATGTGCAAGAGGGCATATAGGGATTGCTTAGTGCGTGTATGTCTGTGGTAAAAACGTCGACGCAAATATTTCTCCTAAACACAATTGCTCGCTGCTTCCACATACGTGCACACATTTTCATGACATTTGCATGTAATGGTCCTTGGGTAGTGCCCTACAAGTACCCCTCAAGATTGAGGTCAAGGTTCATGTGGAGTTCATTAGAGATCATGGCCCAAAAATGGTAAGATTTATCAAATTGCTTGGGGTTTCCACATGTGTTACTCAATTTTCATGGACCATTTTACCATGGTCCTTGGGTAGTGTCACATGTGTTGGTGACAGATGCGACCGAATTTGCACGTAAGATTAGGTACACCTGGATTACTATGGCTAACCGTTCAGATGATATAAAATCTCAACTTATTTTAAGTAAGTCGGGGGGACGAGGTTGTGGATCACAAAATGCCCCTTTAAACGAGAATATTGACCCATTAAGTTAGGGGGAAAATAGAAGTAATGGCATACTTGTAACTCTATATTGAAGGTGTGATGTCATCATTGGAAAAGTTATTCAATATGACAAGTTGTTGCAGTCCATTAAGAAATACTAAAGCCATATCTGAAAAACTGATTTCTTTAACTTGTAGAAAACCTCAAATTAATTACATACTCATAAGTAAATACTCATTGAATTTCAATCTATTGTTTCTTAATTAAGGTCAAAAGGAAAATTACCAAAAAAAAAAAAAAAAAAAAAAACAATTGCTCGCTGCTTCCACATACGTGCACACATTTTCATGACATTTGCATGTAATGGTCCTTGGGTAGTGCCCTACAAGTACCCCTCAAGATTGAGGTCAAGGTTCATGTGGAGTTCATTAGAGATCATGGCCCAAAAATGGTAAGATTTATCAAATTGCTTGGGGTTTCCACATGTGTTACTCAATTTTCATGGACCATTTTACCATGGTCCTTGGGTAGTGTCACATGTGTTGGTGACAGCAGACAACACATGCGTTTGTTGAACCCTGTATTTATTATTATTTTCCAAAATTCAAATCCATGTTCCCCTGGGTTTTTTTTTCTACTATTCAAATAGTTAGTCTGAATTTTAACCACAAATTTATAGTTAGATATTTGGTGATATTCTTCCACGGGAAGGAGAAAACATACGAAAAAATAGAACCATGTTCGGGTCGGCCACCTTTAAAGGTGCATTTTGTGATTCCAGCACCTTCTGTTTTATTCATTGTTCACTAGAAATCCTTGAGAAAAGCTTATTCACAAAATTTGAGTCAATCCCCATCTTGCGGTTTTGTGTTATGAGCAATTGCTTGTTTCCCACGGTCCCATAGGCCACTGTGCTGTAATTTCTGTCCGTATACGGACAGAAAAATTGCGAATTTCTTACAGATGCGACCGAATTTGCACGTAAGATTAGGTACACCTGGATTACTATGGCTAACGGTTCAGATGATATAAAATCTCAACTTATTTTAAATAAGTCGGGGGGACGAGGTTGTGGATCACAAAATGCCCCTTTAAACGAGAATATTGACCCATTAAGTTAGGGGGAAAATAGAAGTAATGGCATACTTGTAACTCTATATTGAAGGTGTGATGTCATCATTGGAAAAGTTATTCAATATGACAAGTTGTTGCAGTCCATTAAGAAATACTAAAGCCATATCTGAAAAACTGATTTCTTTAACTTGTAGAAAACCTCAAATTAATTACATACTCATAAGTAAATACTCATTGAATTTCAATCTATTGTTTCTTAATTAAGGTCAAAAGGAAAATTACCAAAGAACAGTACATCAAGATGAATCGTGGTATTAATGACAGTAAAGACCTACCGGAAGAATACTTGTCTAACATCTATGAGGAGATCTCAGGAAATGAGATCAGGTTGAAACAGACATCTGCCAGGAAAGCTTCCACTAAGTCAGGTAGGTGAATACATTTGTGTGAATACAGTCAGTGGCTCTTGAAATGATTCTCCAGGGGACACAGTCGCCTGAAGAAGTGTGTGTCGCCTGCAGAACCATGTGTCGCCTGAAGAACCATTTGAAGAGCCACTGACCAAAGCCTTGGTATAATAGCATGTTTGATGGGAATTTCTGACAAATGGCAGCTATTACACTTACATTGTACGACCTTTATTTGCATTCACCCAATGACGTGCTAGGAACGACAGAGTGGAAGAGGGGAACAACTGGAGATAGGTAAAAAAATTAAGGAAATATTTCTTGGAACTAGTGTAGTTTTTCCAAATTAAACCTGGCAAAATCCTATTCCTTAATAAGGCGTACACCAAGAGATTTATTGGTAAACTGTACATTGGATGATACACAGATACCTGCACTTAATACTTATAGATTTAATCTATTGCTCTCCTACCAACCCTGGCTTATTAGCTTAATTGGTTAGAGTGCTGTGCTAGTAAATTTAAGCAAAATTTGCTGATGCTTTCTGCTAGAAAAGTGGTGGACACCTCTCAGACTTAACACCTATGGATTTAAACTACGCTCTTCTGTTAACCCTGACATATGTTAGCTCATTGGGTTAGAATGGCATGCTAGTAATATGGGGGGTTTGCAAGTTTGAATCTGGTCAAACGCACTTTTTTCCACACTCTCATAGGCTGCATGGCCAGCTCCAGGGAAATATTAGTAAAACTCAACTATGATATGGTAATGTTTTCTCTGTTTTAAGTGTTTCTCTTTTTCAAATGTTAAGCTTCTTTAAAAAAAAAAAAAAAAAAAATCTGAAATATCATGCTCCACCTCCGACTGAGTGAGTCAGTCTGGTGTTGATTGAAAATATTCATTCAACGGGGGTTAATGCATATGTTTCAGTCAACATTGGTGTAAAGGAAATCAGTTCAGTGTAGTGATTTATTCAAAAACACATTGTTTTATAAATCATCTAACTGAAGCCTGATTTCCTTTCCAATGTTGACTTCCCACTTCCAGGCCCGCCCCACAGCATGATATTTATGTGCGTCCGTGTGGGTTTGAGCCAAAACGGAATTAAGGAAGAGCTAAGGTCGACAGGGTGTGACCTGGGGTCACTGGTCGAGACCATTTCTCTTTTAGGGGTGTAATTATGGTAATTTGGGGCATTCCACTTCTCAGAAGGGAAATGCATATGTTTCAGTCAACATTGGAAAGGAAATCAGGCTTCAGTTAGATGATTTATAAAACATAATGTGTTTTTGAATAGTTTTTCCAAATTAAACCTGGCAAAATCCTATTCCTTAATAAGGCGTACACCAAGAGATTTCTTGGTAAACTGTACATTGGATGATACACAGATACCTGCACTTAATACTTATAGATTTAATCTATTGCTCTCCTACCAACCCTGGCTTATTAGCTTAATTGGTTAGAGTGCTGTGCTAGTAAATTTAAGCAAAATTTGCTGATGCTTTCTGCTAGAAAAGTGGTGGACACCTCTCAGACTTAACACCTATGGATTTAAACTACGCTCTTCTGTTAACCCTGACATATGTTAGCTCATTGGGTTAGAATGGCATGCTAGTAATATGGGGGGTTTGCAAGTTTGAATCTGGTCAAACGCACTTTTTTCCACACTCTCATAGGCTGCATGGCCAGCTCCAGGGAAATATTAGTAAAACTCAACTATGATATGGTAATGTTTTCTCTGTTTTAAGTGTTTCTCTTTTTCAAATGTTAAGCTTCTTTAATTTTATTTCCAATTATGAATACAAACATTTGCTGTCTGAATAATCCTTATTCTTAAACACCTGTGAAAATGTGAGCAATTTCATTGGCTGATGCCCGGGTTCAATTCGTTTAATTGAACCCAGGTAGTACGCGCTGCGTATTGGAGTTATTTTTAGGTTGAAGCGCTCGCGTCATACCGTGTTTTGCTACGTTCGCGCGTGCCTGCCAACGTTGCGTATGATCGTTGCATTCAACGGGTTGTTCGATTGTTGTCACTGGGTGGTGGCAGTCCTTTCTTGTTGTATTTAAGCCGTAAAGCATCGCGAAATTGGGTTAAAGATGACCTCAAATGTTAAAGCTGTTTAAGAATGAGAATAAAGGTATGATTTTGGGAACCGGTACTCTCTTTATGACGAATTGAACCCGGCGACACCATTATTTTTGCGTGAAAGAACTCGGCCTCCGGCCTCGTTCTTCCACTTAAAATAATGGTATCACCTTGGCCTGGTTCAATTCGTCGTAAAGAGAGTACCGGTTCCCAAAATCATACCTTTATTGTCTAACTATTGAATCTTTATTATCTGTAGTCAAAGCAAAATTTTGACATAAAACATTTTTTTTGTTAGATGTAAGAAGTGAGAAGCAGAGACAGCTGCTATACAACATGGAAATGGAAGCCATCGCTAACACGGCCAAGGTCTTAATGGAAAGTGTTAGCCACTTCCAGTCAAGTTTTACTAGTGCAACACATCATGAACATGCCAGGCCTATGTTCAAGGTAAGTTGACACCACAAAAATAGAGAAAAGCTCAGTCTGACTGCCATCTTTATCCCCCTAGCTCTTTAGCAGAAGGATTTTGTCATAGCAATATCTGCCTTTGTCGTCTTCTGTCCATCTGTCTCCAATCCAATCTAGATGACACTTGCACCACAGGACCTTAGTATCTACCACTACTTGCACTGTGACAGACAGGACTGTAGGCCAAGGGTCATACTTCGTGTATTTCAGACTTTTTCGCTCTTTTCCCTGAAAACCTGGTGCAAACCTTGTTTTCTGCTCTTATTCCCCAGGAATACTGTACAAAGTCTCTCTTAACATTCTCACTGAATTTAAAATCCACCAAGAGTCCCCACCAGAAGTTTTAGCTTGCGATGTTTTTGTCCTGCAAGGATGCTCATGGGGTGCTCATTCGGAAATGCATTTCATGCATCTCAGAATTTTGCATATGCTTTACTCATGTGCTTGCGTCGGCAGCATATCTAGAATGAACTCTTGGATACTTGGATAAGCAGATTTGTAATGAGAAAGAGGGGCCCAAAATTTGCCACCAAAAAAAACATTTTGATCAAAATAAGAGTAAGAGCGGGTCTTGACCTGTTTCCGGGTGGATCCTGGCCCTTTATATTGAGCTGAGAGAATTTTCCCGTTCCTCTTCCTCTTCCCCATTGAGCTCCACTCCATGATATGATGCACAAATAAGTACCGTAATTTTTACAAAGAGTTGAAAGTTGCTATTTTTATGTTTCAAATTAAGTATGATATACTAAATTTGCAATGATACATACTTTCGAGCTTAACCAAAGTATAAAATACAAGGTGCGTGTTCCAGGCTCTCATATCAAGTAGAGAACATAATACACATAAATCAGAACAAGCACCTTTATCAAAAATGTGCAGCTGTTTTTTTTTAAATAATATATTATGTGTTGGACATCTTGGATACCATATGGCACGTACACACTTTTCCAATACAATTTACAAATGAAGAGCGCCGCTCATTACTCGCATTACTGAATGGTGACGTCATATTTGTGATACCGCTTGGGGAGATCTTGGAAATTCTGCAACGTGTGTTCATGACGTTCGAGAGACTTTTTAAACCTCAGGTGGTCAAAATTATATGCGCAATGGTAATGGGAAAATCCGGTATGGTCTTGGCTATCGGAAGCTGAAAACAGAATTTAAATAAGACTTTCCGTTGTTGAGTGTTGGTGTTTTTTATGTTAGTAACGTTGCGCCATGAGTCAATCCCGGAAATTGAGGGTTGAAAAAGTACTCCTAAATAATCGTAGATTATGCGCGATATAATGTGACTAGTGAGATGTACTATCTGTGTCGGTATTACTTAGATCATTCCTGAACCCACAGTGTCATCATTGCAAGGTGACATATAATTTTAATAAGGTGACAATGCAAAAATGCATGGCTATTTTCCGGCAGTGGAACCAAGTTTGAACTGGAAAATGCAATGGGAGTATTGATTGCTGTCATAATTATATGCACGGAACCGTGTTTGTGGGCGCGGTCAAGCATGGTTTGCATGACATGTACAATGTACACACATTTACTGCATTCGGTTGTGTGTATACTTATGTCAGTCACCCGAATGTACTACACATGCGCGAATTGCCATCGGTGACTAGCGTCGGTGACTTGTCACTAGAACCTTCTATACAGGCTTCAATAGAGAGGTTTGTTTGTGTATGGACTCCTGAATACAGGAATGACCCTAAAATCCTCAGAGGACTAAACGGGTAAATTGTGCAACAATTTGAAATGTAAGCGGGAGAAAATTGAATGCAAAATTTTAAGTAGGGCAAAGATAGTACACAGGCTTTACAATATTAACATCCCGAGTTGATTTCTGATAGTCTCTTACCCAGTTTTGTCCAATCATATTTCTAGGTGACATGGACAGCACTAATTGCAGCATTCAGCGTCGGTCTCCAGGACTGCGATGACCCGGAGATCGCGTCCCTCTGCTTGGACGGCATGAGGTGTGCAATACGCATAGCGTGTATATTCAGAATGGAAACGGAGCGGGACGCATATGTCCAGGCCTTGTCGCAGTTCACGCTACTCACGGCCAACTCGTCGATAACAGAGATGAGGACTAAAAATATTGACACTATAAAGACACTTATTACTGTAGCACACACAGATGGCAACTACTTAGGCAGGGCCTGGTTAGAGGTATGTACTTCGTAGAATCAGAGATATTTTAAAGATTGAGTCATCAGTTTTTTTCTAAGTAAAATAATGTGCTGCTCTGTAAATTGTGATTTTTTTAAAAGTGCAACCTGTATTCTGTTAAATTTTCTCCTGCAAAATGCTATGTTTTATGTTGCTTTGATAAATTTACTGCACCTGAGTCAGCTTATGGGGGGGGGGGTCAGGTTAGCACAGTGAGTCTTCCTTTCTAAAGTTTCCACTGATTGAGTCAGTGGCCCAAGATTATTGATTGTGTGCAAAACAAAATAACTGATTCTGAAATAAACTGTCAGTATAATTTACACTTGTGTTTGAATAAAATAATTGTATAGTTTTGTGATTGCACAGACTTGTTGACCACGCCTGATAACTTCAGTTACTACAGCTACATTTTACTCTGTGCTGTTTTCAGATACTCAAATGCATATCACAGTTGGAATTAGCACAACTTATTGGTACAGGAGTGAAGAGGAAATTCCTGACCAGTAACACAACAACGACATCAAGTGGAGGAACAGGGGCGGGACATCATAACGATTTACTGGATTCAGGAGATGGTAAGAATGTCAAAATTCAGAGATGTAACTTTTCCGGAAATTTCTGGATTTCCGGATTTGGGGCCATAAATAAAAAAAATTCCGGAAATGTAAAAAAAAAATATATATTTTTTTTTTCAATTTCTGAGATCAAAGTGTTCATGATAAAGGTATTACTGCATCAAAAACAAGTTTTTAAGTACCAATTTATTTTGTAGAAGGGGTCTTGTACCCCAAAATCACGTAAGAAAATAAGTTCCCCGGAGCTTCACCGGATGCTACGCTAAAATTTGGCCTTCACATCGGTTCAAATTTTGGATTTTCAGGAAATGGGACTGCTCGTCTGTTACATCTCTGGAAATTGTAACACTTGAAACTTAGAGTTGACCCCTTTCATGGGTCTTTCAGTGTTTCCCATCAAAAACATGTATTGGCATTCATTAGAGATTAACCGATCCAGGGTTTCCTCTGCCGATCTGATGGCCGATATTTTTTTAATGTAGTATCAGCCAATCCACCGATCCAACCTGATGATTTGCTAAATGTATTAAAGATCACTGAATCCTAGTGAGTACTAGTAGGAGCTGTACTGGTGGATCAAATTTTGAAACTTGGGAATTGGCAACGATAATTATAATTAATCAATCTGTATGGTCCATTTGCTACAAGTTCCAATGAGGAATTTCGGAGGATAAGGTTAACATTTTAACTCTTGTCTTGTGTTTTTTTTTTAAAACTGGTAAAATACTCATACGTTGTTCCTTTATACATCAAATGAGAATAGGCAGGCTCTTGACATATTTTTGCCTTTCCGATTTCATGTCGATTTCTGCAAAATCTTCCCCGATCCGATGTCCGATACAAAAATTGGTCAATCTCTGGTATTCGTGTTGTTTAGCTGATTTACCTCCTCTTTGGCTCATAATTTCTTCAACATTATACAGGAACTGCATCTACAGTGGAATTTGCATTGTTTGGGCTCTGAAGTAGGGGTAGACTTCAAGAAACCAAGTTTGGAGTATATAAGTTAAACCATCCACTTAGACCTGTTGAATGGTAATTTGTTAGCTAACAGTGCTGAAGTATGGTTGCATTTGAGTCGGCAAATTAGCATTGTACCTGAAAATTGTGAAAAGGTTCCAATTTTCCAAAAGAAGATGGAAAAAATACAAAGAATAAGCTTTTCAAAAGGATATCAGCGTATAAATGTTGAGAAACATGGATATTCATGGCAGCATGTTGTGCACTTGGGCAAAGCACTTTATTTAGCTTACCCCGTCAATCCAAGCGATATTCGTGTAGCTGTTGTGGGGAATATTTACAATTCAAAAGCTGATGAGACTATGCGGTTGGCCAGCTTCCAGCCTACAAGCTCGGCCAAAAGTGCTTGGAACACTTGTCTATTTTTTCGACTGTTTTGCACTTATATTCTTGATTGGAACCTCAAGGCTATGTTTGTTTTTTTTGATTGGAGCATCTGCTCTCCTGAAATTCCCCCTTTCACCCCCTTCCTCAATGTTGGGTAGTGTTATAAGTGCATTGACAAGATATCGTCTTCTCAACATTGAAGGGGGCCAGGGGTCACAATTTTCCCTTAGGGTGTATGGAGTGGTCCAACAATATTGGCCGAGATTGTAGGTGAAGCAAAAAACAATTGTGACAATTTCTTGAGGGCAGTGTAATAATAATAATTGGAAACAGCACTGTGATCTTGTAAAAAGTTCTCAAACTGGTCCTTGAAGAATAAGTCATATGAGCTATTGCACCATTGATGCTCTTGTTCATGATAGCCCGGTTAGAATTTGTTATTTTGATGAACATCCTGGATCTTTGTGTAATTTCAGTTGCCCGAGTGGCCAACCTGGACCACAAAAAAATGGCCAGTTTACAAGAGGCTATGGGAGAGACGTCATCACAGAGTATCGTGGTAGCAGTAGATAGGATATTCACAGGCTCAACCAGACTGGATGGTGATGCTATAGGTAAGTATTGAAGTACCAAGGGGTTATTTTGGAGGTCTTCTGTGATTCCCCATACCAATTATAGTCTTGAGTAAATAATTCTTAGCCATGACACTTGTGTGTTGCTTGTTGCGTGAACTACGTCTATGTGAACTGCTCCCTTACGACACCCCACCACCGAACGGCGCTCCGCTTCATGGGGTGGTTCAGGCCAGATGCATTAGCTCTTATCCATGTTTGCTTGTGGTAACCGGTTGTCTGGTGCCACGTTCTTTTTCAATCATTGAAGGAATTCACCCTTTGCGAGGTTCCCCATTTGCAAGTAGAGCATCAAATTGGTATTTGAATAAATGAGGGTGTTACATAACAATGCATTCATTTTTTGCAAGGTCCATTGGTACTGTTTTCAAGGCTCTCCTGGCGCATGGAGAATCCGTGCAAATAGCGATTAACACGGGTAGAAAAGAAGCTCCCAATTAAAGGGATTAGCAGCCATTTGCTAATTCGAAACATCGAAAAAATCATCAAAATTCATATTTTTATATTTTTGTTACTAGCATGGATATGCGAACATAACCTGCAAGTGGTTGGCTTGAAATCCGTGTATTAAAGACAAGGCAGTACTTTTTATCTGATTCTGTAATTTCTATACGTTCGTATAAAAATTCCGACTTGAGATAAAAAAAGCCTTTCCCAGTGAATATCGCAGATTTTCAGTGTGATATTGTGCACCATGATCAATACAGTTTGAACTCAAACACAAACATTATTGATCTTTGTTTATTGTATACTGTTGTAAATCACAACCAGCTGTTTAGTACAGATTTTGAGACGCCGTCGCTGTATGTCTGTTTGTGGGAGACGGTATGAAAATTTCCTTCATTGTTTTCACTATTGGTGGTTTGTTTCTACATTAAAGCAGTTATATGGAATTGTACAAACTTATCCCTGATTTATAAGTTAAAAAAATACATTTCCACATTTTTTCGATTCTCTCGCATTATCACTGCTAATCCCTTTAAGTGGGGGGACTTGTCCAGCAGGCTTGGCAATATGACAGAATAAAATGTGTAAACCAGTCGGTGCAGTGAGCCTGGTTCCTTTCATTTTGCAAAATACACCACATTGACCATTCAAAAATCACACTGGAAGAGGGTTACCAACACAAACAACAGTTTTGTGACACATGCATGCACAGGCTTTTAAATTATACTATCAGTACCTATACTTTGATTACCACCAAATAAGGGGGAATTCTTCGGTTGTTATTGTTCTGCGTGTAAAAGTAAACCAAATGTACTCGAGCGTTTGCAAAGAATCGCGCGTGCCACGCATAATATAACACTGCATCGCTTGCATTGTTTTGCGCCTACATTATTCCATATCAGTTCGCACTGTTATGAGGCCCGCCTATTTGATGGTAATCAAAGTATAATACAAGTGGGCCAGACATCATAATCTTATATTGTTGAAGAGCCCATCATTTCTTGGATGTTTCTACTGACTTTAACTTTTTGTTTTGATCAAGGATTATAGCGTTAAAATTTTGACCTTTAGCCCATTTACGGCATGCGACCAAACCCAACTTTGATCACCATGATGTAACTTCAAAACACATGCCAATGTAGCCCTTCAAATTTTTGTATTAAAAATAATCTTATACATGTTGTGTCAATTTCCACTTTCCCTTTGTCTACAGTTGATTTTGTGCAGGCTCTATGTCAAGTGGCAGTAGAAGAACTCCAGTCACATGCAGCACCACGCATGTTCAGTTTAACCAAAATAGTTGAGATTTCCTACTACAACATGGGGCGTGTCCGTGTGCAATGGTCTAGGATATGGGCCATCCTTGGTGACCATTTTAACAGGGTGAGTACTGGTTGTTGCCAGAAAAGAAATGAAAACTCTGAAAGCCAGTGGGTGCATTTCTGTTTGTATGATCAGTTTGTGCATGAAGTCACGTATAGGTATTGTCTTATCAATAATCTGTACATAAGTAATTTTGTCAAATAGTGAAAAATTAAAGAATTAACCTCATCTGCCTTCATAATATGTGAAATGGGAAACAAGAAATTGGTTGCATTAGCCTTAAGTGTAATTATTTGCTATACATGTACCTATATTAGTAGGAAAAGTAAAATTATCTAAAAAGATATAGAACTTTGAATAAAAGTAACCTCAAAACAGGCTAATAATTTAGGCATGTTTCATGATTGAGGGGGCACAAATCTTCCCAATTTTAAATAAAATGTGCAATTTATCTGTTTAATTGAAAAGTAAAATTGGTTAAGGAAATGTAATTTTTTAGCCTAGAACCCCTTTTCTTTATTGCAAAATGTTACATATTTTGATAGACACATATGTCCATCAAATGTAATATTAGCAACAATTAATGATTTTGGACCTACCTTTTGTGAGAGGATTTTTTTTTTTTTTTGAATGTGTATTTTAGGTCACGTTTTTATATCAAGCCAATTTTCAAACTATCCTAGTTTCATATACATTTTTACAAACAAAATACTTTTTCTGGTAAATGTTGCATTTGATGGACAAAAATGGGAAAATAGTGTCTATCAAAAAATGTAACATTCCCCCCTCAAAAAGTTTCACGTCTGGAAAACTACTTGTTGCAGGTAACTCAAACTTTTACCAGATTTGCCTTGTGAATTTGGTAAGTTTCTAAAAAAAGGTAAAAACACCTGAAAGAGTGGTCAAACAAAAATTGTATTGAAATATGTGTTTTCCAGATAAGACAAACTACTGGACCCCTTTCTCATGAAACATGCTGTTAGCAATGTAATAGGGACTCTTTGTGTTCCAACTAATTCTAGCAGAAATGATGTGTGTTCCAATTGGTGACATACCTTTTCTTTCCTACACAGCTGTTTGAAAGTCTCATTTATTATGGCAAAACCATAATTAAACAAAAAATATCAACAGCGACACAGTTTTGACAACTGCATCCTGTGTAAATTTTACAAAATTTCATTGTGGGCAAATATGATGTTTCTTAAAAATGTAGTTTTACACGTTTTTTATGGAAAATAGGCCTATAGAGGGTGCTATTATATAAAAATTGTGACATTTGTAGGCCTACATGTATATGTTAAGATTCCAGTAATGGATTTTTCAGGTTTTTGCAGAGGTAATAGCTCTTGCATGACCCTACTTATATCAGTTGTCAAAATTTTGTCGCCACTGCTAAAAAAAAAAAAAAAAAAAATTGACTTCCCGCTTCCGGGCCCGCCCCACAGCATGATATTTTCACGCGTCCGTGTGGGTTTGAGCCAAAACGGAATTGAGGAAGAGCTAAGGTCGACAGGGTGTGACCTGGGGTCACTGGTCGGACCATTCTCTTTTTTAGGGGTGTTATTATGGTAATTTGGGGCATTCCACTTCTCAGAAGGGAAATGCATATATTTCAGTCAACATTGGAAAGGAAATCAGGCTTCAGTTAAATGATTTATAAAACATAATGTGTTTTTGAATAGTTTTACACGTTTTTTATGGAAAATAGGCCTATAGAGGGTGCTATTATATAAAAATTGTGACATTTGTAGGCCTACATGTATATGTTAAGATTCCAGTAATGGATTTTTCAGGTTTTTGCAGAGGTAATAGCTCTTGCATGACCCTACTTATATCAGTTGTCAAAATTTTGTCGCCACTGCTTAAAATTGTTCTAAATATAAGAGACAATTTCCACGGGTCAAGCAGCTGTGCTTAACCAATGAAGGGTTAGCATAAGATTAAATGATCATTTAAAAAAAAAAAAATTCATGACTTATTATAATCATTATGCTGAAAAAAGTGTGTCATCAAACAATGCATGTGTCAGCTAATAAAACAATCTGAGAATGACCCATAGATTTCACATACTTGTCCATTAAGATTTCCTATTCTTGTTCTTGTATGTTGTGTAGGTCGGTTGCAGTCCTAATGAAGACAAGGCTTTCTTTGCTATAGACTCGCTACGCCAACTGTCCATTATTAGTCTTCCGCCTCAACGAGGTCGGGAGACTTTTAAGTGTACTCCTGTCCGCCAGACGTCCGTCCGTCAGAAATTGGTTTCCGTGTTTCCAAAATTACCCTTTGTTCGCACTATACTGACTATTCGGCTAATTGCGATGTACGGGCGAGCTCTCAAAGTTTGGATAAATTGGGCTGTTTGGTGCGAATTTAAGTGCGCCAGAGCAATCAACTGTTTGAACTTTGGTTCGATTTACTAGCAACACTGGCATATTTGAGATTCTGGCCCGATATTATGGTCCAGGACCATAAGCAGTTAAATTATCTCAAAAGGCGGCTATTACTATTTTCTATTTTTATATTATTATTCTTGTTCTTGTATAGGTCGGTTGCAATCCCAATGAAGACGTGGCTTTCTTTGCTATAGACTCACTACGCCAACTCTCCATGAAATTCTTGGAAAAAGGCGAGTTGCCCAACTTCAAATTCCAGAAGGATTTCTTGAGACCGTTTGAATATATCATGAAGAGGAATAAGTAAGTTGTGTGCTCTAGTAATGTCTGTGAGTGGAGATTTCTAATGAAAGAAGTTCTTATAAGGGGGTGTACTCAACACATGACCATACGGGGATGGGCTGCATATATTGGTGTCATTTTCAGCCTTTTGGTATACGAATGACCCTTTTTTGATGCCAATTTTGGTTTAGTAAGAGTTCGGAGTGGGGGGGGGTACTCATCTCATGACCATATGAAGACATGCCACAAATATGGGTCTCATTTTCAGCCTTGTGGTATACGAATAACCCCTTTTTTATGCCAATTTTCTTGATCGATTTTTCAAAATTTTCTAAAATATGTTGAACAGTTAGTCCAACTCCCGCAATCTGAAGCCTAACTTTTCCACCAAATTTGAAAAAATAAATTTTGAGGAAAAAAATGGCAAATTTGTGTTAAATTGGGCCCAAAATCTACATCTCTGGTGTTGCTATGGGTGCATTTAGACATTCTGACAACCCCTGACACTTACTTGCCCAGAACATGCAATCAATATTAGGTTATTGAATGTAAGTACCTCAATCACGTACTTCAATTGAGTTTTCAATGAAGGGTGTTTGATTACTATTTGCTTTTAACATTTTATTGATGATCAGTGATCAGTTACCACAAAATAGTCTGCATCAAGCAGCATATAAACAAAACGAAATGGAATGTAATTAGATAAGTGGCTTATTAGCCAGCCACTTGTGTTGAAGTGTGTATTGTTGGGAACAACTCCTACCATGGTATGGGCATGGTCTGGGTTGCACCCTGGCTGTACTGGACTAGCTTGGGTTGATCCTAGTGATCATCCTGGACACACCAGAGTCATCAGTACCCAAGCAAAACCCTTTACTCTGTCCAGCTCAAAGTATGAAGTAGAGATGCTGGCGTATACCAGACATTGTCTTTTAAGACGCGCGAGCTCGATCGTGCGCTCATGCGCGCCTTAAGTGCTTTATGTGAGCGCGATTTATCACGCGCCTTACCAGTCCTGACAAACTGATCGTCCGTGCCGCATTCATTTAAAAACAAGGGATCCGTGACCACAAAACCGAGATAATTTCTTGAATAAGCAATTCTGACAGCGTGTGAAAGCAGTACAAACACAGTACGGTTCGTGCGTGACCTTTACTGCAGTCCATATTTAAGGCAATGTAAGAAGTGACCTGACAGTTTTGTTTACGTGAGTAATCGGAAAAAATGACCTCTAACGTCTTCGTACAAGGTGCTTAAAAAGTTTAAGCTATAAGTTTACGATATGGGGAGATTGGTTGTAAGAAGGAAGTTATTGATGCCAGCGTGCTTGTCACAGAAGTTTGGTGCGATCTATGCAGAAGACGGGCTAAAACATCTTCACAGTTTCACGCGTGCGAGGTGCAGCAAGAACATCATCATGATCATTAGGCCTACTGATTACAAACCTATTATTGATGGAAGTTAACTGTCACAAAACACAACATGGAATGATATGGAATGATGGAATAAATGAGATATTTCTACTCAGACTACTGTTTTATGGGTTGCTGCAGTCTTGATATTCACTGTCACAAATTCCAGGCCCAGAGCCCAAGAGATACTTGTACCATACTTATATTTTATAGCTGAGTATACTTTAAATATATAAATCACTCCTCTTACTTGTGCTGGAGGATTTTTTTCAACCGCTCCTCTACCGCTCTCCTTAGAAGCGCCGGAGGAGCTTTATCGCTTGCCTGCTCATTTCAAAAGATGATGTCTGGCGTATACATTGTATCCACTTTCAGGATTGCATAGGCAAAGCACAAGCGCACTGCAACTAAAAGGTGGCACTGGGTATATATGTGTGTCATCACTTCATATTTCAGACAAGACATAGAGCAAAATTGGAAAAAGGAACATATAGTAACATTGTATATGAGATCCACAAATATGAGATCCACAAATGTTTTATTCCGTATTATGGGGCTATGTCAAGACTTCATTTAAGCTTTTTTGATGATGGAGCAAAAATCTTGGGGGGGGGTGGTTAGATAGTGTTAAATTAGGGGTTCATGCATGGATTTTCATGAGTAAACGCTCGTTTTGGCCCGAGGGCAGGCCGGCGCCGGGCGTCGCGAAGCGACCCCCGCCGGCCTACACATATTCTGAAAAATACATTTTTTTATTAATAGTATATTGGACTTCAGTATTTATTTTGAGGCAATAATAGCCGTAGCAACCATGCTCATTGTACACACGTCTACCTCTTTCTACATGCCTACCCCAAAAGTGATCAGAAATCGATTACTGCAGGGCATAAACGTTGTTTATGACCGGCTCTCGACCAATCACAAACGCAGAAATCTCCTATTGATGTGTGAATGTTAATTGATGATTCCCTAAATCAGAAAATCTAAAACATCAATAAAAATAAGATTTGTACATCTTTTGTGTAGTGTGTAGGTAGTCTAACATGCTCTACAAGTGAAAAAATTGAAAGTGCCCTAATAACATTTTACATTTTAGTCAAATTAGCTTTTTATAGTACTGCTATCTTCCTTCATGCCAAGTTTTCATATGAAAAAAGTACATAGCCATAATGGGTTTTTAATTGATATCGTTCACTTTTAAGGAATTTCTGCAAAATTGAAATATTTTCATGTTCTAGCAGAATCACTGATAGTGCCCGAAGTTTAGGATTTTCTAAGTCATTTTCTATTAATTTTTTTTCCTGAAACTGCTTGATGGATTGATAATGTAACTATAGGCCAAACATGTGACAATACACCAGGTCATAAAAGTAAATATTTATGACAGATTGGAGGCCTAAACCAGGATTGGGAAAGAGATGCCTTTGATATGATTTACACTGAAGTATTCTGAAAAAGAAATTTTGATATGTGCAAGTTGAATTTTGGTCATAGAAATGGTCTCTGTTTATATCCCCACACAGATCACCTACAATAAGGGACATGGTGGTACGTTGCATAGCGCAGATGGTTAACTCCCAAGCCGGCAACATCCGTTCTGGTTGGAAAAACGTCTTCTCAGTATTCCACATGGCGGCATCAGATCACGATGAGGGCATCGTGGAGTTGGCATTCCAGACAACCGGCAATATTATATGTAAGTTGGCAAAGTTAGCGATTTGATATAAATCATATAAATAATTTGATATAAATCATCACAAAGAATATTTGCATCCTCTTTATATTTCTTAAAAATGCATTTCCATTGCAAACTGATGAAGTAAACTATTTGTGAAAGTTGTTAGTTTGAAGATTCTGATAAAGTCTTACTGAAAGTTTTATCTAAGTTGGTAATGAAAGTTTTATCCAAGTTGGAATAATGCAGAAAGTGTAACTCAGGCCTTGCATCAGATGAGATACCACTATGCTTGTATGCTTAAAGCATTTATCAATGTTGCGTTTTTCTAGAGAGATGATTTTAGTAAAACTCTGTTTATAGTCGTTTCAGAGGGGAAAAAATAATAAGTGTAACAAATCTCAGGTTAAGGTAGGATTATCGGCTACGGCTTCGTGCCCAGATCTTGTTGAAATTCTCATGAAATGTTGGTATTGGTAAAAGAAACGTGTGCCAAATTTTAATTAATCATTACACTGAACTGATTTCCTTTACACCAATGTTGACTGAAACATATGCATTTTCCTTCTGAGAAGTGAAATGCCCCAAAATACCATTTTAGCACCCCTAAAAGAGAAAATGGACTCGAAAAAAAAAAAAAAAAAAAATGATAAAGTCTTACTGAAAGTTTTATCTAAGTTGGTAATGAAAGTTTTATCCAAGTTGGAATAATGCAGAAAGTGTAACTCAGGCCTTGCATCAGATGAGATACCACTATGCTTGTATGCTTAAAGCATTTATCAATGTTGCGTTTTTCTAGAGAGATGATTTTAGTAAAACTCTGTTTATAGTCGTTTCAGAGGGGAAAAAATAATAAGTGTAACAAATCTCAGGTTAAGGTAGGATTATCGGCTACGGCTTCATGCCCAGATCTTGTTGAAATTCTCATGAAATGTTGGTATTGGTAAAAGAAACGTGTGCCAAATTTTATTTTTTTCCAAAAAGGTGTTTTAGAGATATGTCACATAATGCATTTTCAAATTCCCATAGACTTTGTACAGGGGCTGATTTTGGCAGTATAGAAAATGACTAAAATGGGGCAATTTTGTGAAAAACCTACACATTTTATTTCAATTTTTTCTCAGGTAATTGATGAGTTATAAGATTGGTGTTTGTTTTTAATGGTTAAAGAAATATAAAAAATTCATACAATTTTTTATTTTTCTGTGTGTCATCAAAAACAAAGAACAGGCGGTCGCAACAACACTTTTTTGTTGAAGTATTTCTAGAAATACTGAAGTATCCACTTTTCATAATTTTTCCTAGAAGAAACTACAACTCTCTTGGTGGTGAATAAGGTGTCATATGAAAGGAAATCAAATTTAGAAAATTCTCATGTTAGATTCTGCAGATTGAGTGTTTCTATTTGAAATAATAGGTGTTTTTAATTTTCCCTAAATCATTTTTCCCTAAAATATTTTTTTTAAAGAATTAAACACTTGATTCAAAAAAGCCAACGTGAGATTTTAAGTATTTTGTTTATGCACACATCCCTAAAGTTTAAGCTTAAAAGCACCTTCCATTTAGGCTGGGAAAAAATAGGGAATTTTAAAAAAATAAAACACTAAAACAAATCATGCAGTCTTGAAACTGCAAAAATTGTGGAGGAGAGTTCAATCCTTACCATAGTCAAGTTTGGACTAAATTGATTCAGGCGTTTTGATTTTATGGTCATTTTTCTGTAAGACCATTATCCGATGATCCTACCTTAAAAAGGGAAAATAATGATATAGACATTTACCAATATTTGTCGTTGTTTTTATAGCATCTGTGTTTGAGAAGTATTTCTCATCAACGATAGATTCCTTCCAAGATGCTGTTAAGTGCCTGTCAGAATTTGCATGCAATGCAGCCTTCCCTGATACCAGTATGGAAGCCATCAGGTTAATAAGGAACTGTGCCAAATATGTTATGGAAAAACCCCAGGTAAGATGGAAAATTCCAGGACAAATATCCCAAATAAGGCAAAATACAAAAACTCCAGGACAAATATCCCAAATAAGACAAAATACAAAAAAATCCAGTACAAATATCCCAATTAAGGCAGAGTCCAACTGCGACAAAAGCGTAATTAAAACATGCACCAAGTAAACCGTGTCCCAAGTAAGACATTCCCCAAATAAGACAAGACAGGTGGGGGGGGGGTGTCCCCCACCAATATTTGATTTTGTTGGTTGAGATGAGCCTTTTGGTTCACTTTAAGAATCCACATCATGGTGCTTACAGGCCGGATTGCTGGCAGAGTATAGGTTGAAAGTTCAATGGTCAGCTTGCGACAAGTAAATTTTACAGAATCATATAAGAATTAGCCCCAAGAAGACATTTAAGCATATAAAACCATAATTTTCAGGGGGCTTTTCCCCCTCGACCCCCAACGGGGCTTTTCCCCCTCGACCCCCAATGGGGCTTTTCCCCGGACCCCACCCGTTTTCTGTTGGTTGAGATGCGACACTGCCCCTATATGAAAATCCAAGATACGCCACTTATATCATCCCATGAACCTTCTAAACCTTGAACTAGTCCCCAAATCACTAAATTTGCGTAGAGCTTATGCATGCTAGTGTGTGCGGATGTTTCAGGTACGAACTGCTACACGACATCTTTGTTCAACTTCTACTTCTTTGCCACATATTACTAAACCCAGAACACATCATTCCACAAATTGCTCACAAATACTTTCCCTGCTATGCACCATGTTTTGGAATCGCAATCCTGAACACAACAAGTGCGCTGAATCTGTGGAGGGTTTCAAAAATCTTCTGGAGCCTCACTTCAACTTGCTTATGACTAATGACGCTTATTGCAATGTATTGTTTTGCTTTTTGCACGCTTGCCTTTTCAGTACCTCAGTACATTTTTTTTTGTGCTTAATAAATGTCATTGATTTGATTGATTGATTTAAAGAATCCCTTCATGGCACGATGTGCCTTTTTATGTGTTAAGTGTAACCCAATTCCCATTTTGTCCAATTCCCATTTAATCCAATTCCCATCTAGTCCCAATTCCCATCTAATCCAATTCCCATTTAGTCCCATTTAGTCCATTTCCCACAACTAATGTTACCTGTACTTTGTTTCCTATCTTTCAGATGTTCAAGGAGCACACTGGTGAGCAAGAGATGCCTGTGTCAGAGGATGATAGAGTCTGGGTCAAAGGATGGTTTCCTGTCCTCTTTGAACTCTCATGTGTCATCAATAGATGTAAATTAGACGTCAGAACGAGGTAGGTGAATTGCTGTATTTATCCATTTGCATTCCCCTCCCCAGGGCGAGTTGGCCGAGCAGTCTTAAGGCACTGAACCTTAGGTAGAGTATAAGATCGATCGAGCAGCCCTAGATCGAGCCCCACAAGTGTCGGGTTTCTTGGTCATTCTCAAATAGTTCCTATAACATCGGAAATTGCATAATCGCGCTGCCATTTTGTAAAATGTACAGGTATTATGCATAGCACAATGTGTGTCCAGCGCCTCATGGTGCTGAGAGTCATGTAAAGCTGTTGGTCCAGTGTATCAGAGGAGTCATTCTTGCAATGTTCAGTAAAGTTTGGACGGTTCTCCGCCTTCCACAGTGACTCTTGTTCAAATTAATTTTGACTTGTACCTGTTTCACGGTACTTCTTAACATTGTTCAAAATAGTCTTCTTGCATGAGGATTCTGTGGAATCTTAATCTAAATTCCTTCCTGACCAGAGTAATGTTATGACCAGTTCGCATATCTGAAAACCACAAAAGCCCTTTGTATGGGCGACAAATGTTGACCAACCATCTTGTCTCGTGCCAGTACGGGAATTTTGAATTTGCACTCAAATCATGCCGTTATTATTTAAATGTAGAATCCACCATCTTATTGGAATAAGATGTCTAATTTGAATAAAAACTACTGTGAATAATCTTATTGTTCAGTTTATCCACCTGTTAAAGTATTGATTAAACTTCTCAATTCATTCTATGCAGTGCCACCCCCTAGTTCAACTAACATATTTCACATTTTCTACAGACTGTATTGGTGTTGTTTTCTAATAATTTATAAGATGATCATTCTTGTTACTTACCATGTTTTGTTTTTCTTGTTGGATTTTTGTTATAATTGTCACGGTAATTGTTTATTACTATAATAAAACGAACAAAACGGCATTGAACTCACAAAATATTACACAAGGCCGGTTCTTTGGGAAATGAAAAGAAGACAGCTTGAACAGATAACACAAGTTATCAGCGGTAGTTAACATCAAATCTGCATTATTGTGAGCAAACTTGGAAGGAAGTGTCCATTGACATGTGTTACATAATCGCTTATTTCTTCAAAACTACTGAACCGAATCAAGTGATGTTTACATTAAAATGTTAAGTAATTGTGGTTTAAGATTCTTTTTAAATTTCTCAAATGTGATACTTACTTTTGAAGTTATGGTCGCCTACAGTTAGGGTGTAATTCTTTCTGAGACACCCTGTAGTAACAGATTGTGCAAAGTGCTGTCAAAATGAAATGATTTTAAATTTAAAACTTGATATTCGGGTAACCCGTAAGAGGAATTTAGTCCTGAGTAAGACCAAGGTCAGGCGTGTAGCTGGGTTACCGGGTATTTTTCACAGCCCTATTCATTGGGTATACCGTATATCCTCTAATAAACGCCCCGGGGGCGGTGCATTTTCTAAAAGGGGGGCGTTTATTTGGGGTGAATTTTCAGATGAAATATTTACCTTTAAATGAGTGTTTTCAGCCGATCCATTAGCGTCTTTGTGGTAGAACTGAAGGTAAGTTTGCAAGGTACTTCTAGTCCTCCAGCTGGCTTGGAGTATCGCCGTTTCCCTGTTACTGTCACTGTTATTGTGCCCTTATTTTTTAAGAAAAACCAACAAATTTTTTATTTTTCCCTGCTGTAAGTTCAGATTGGTGCAGAAAAGCGCTATGCCCTTTCCCCGTGTGTTTGGTATCATTAGAAAATAGACATTAAGATCTATCTAAAAAACACTGTCATCGCCAATCATCGGGGGGTGAAGGCTGAAAAATCAACCAACATTCTCGGGAAAAATGCTAATAAATTTCACAAAATCTGTAAATACTGCCGAAAAACGCTATTTTACAAGCTTTTTCCTTCATTTTTTTCAATTTTGAGAAAAAATAGTATTGAGAGCGTTTCTAGACATAACCATCCGAACCTGCCTCACGCGAACCCGGAAATAGATCGTTTGTGCAGCGGGGTCATGCAGCGAAATTGTGAAGTAGCGTGTTTTGAAACAATGATTTCGTGCTGCATATAAAATCATTTAAAATGCTTTTTTTTACAAATCTGAATATAGTTTTAGATAAAATACTTTTATTTGCACTAGCATGTGGTATCATTGCTAAACTAGCAGTATTAATGCAACTAGAGCAATTCTCCCAGAGCAAGTTTTGCCGTGTTACAGATTGTGAGTGCTGCGATCACGGGCATAGTCATGACTGTCATCACTAGTATGTATCCATACATGTACTTTTTTGGGGGGCATTTATTGGAGGGTTCTTTTCATCACAAAAACAGTGGGGGGCGTTTATTAGAGGATATACGGTATGTATATTGTACAGCCAACAAGTAAAGTACATGATCCCTTTTGACATATTTTATTGGTTCATTTGCCCAAGTCTAAATGACACATACAGAAAGTGAGCGTCTAGTTTTGATCAATGTTTCTACACAGAGGTGGGGGATGCCCCCTCTAAGTGTTTCTAAATGCAAAAATAAAAATGGTTTTAAGCAATAAATTAATTAAAATTATGTTTTTTACCTATATAAGTTAATCATGTAATTTTTTGCCCCTCTTAAGACTTTACCCTGGTGCCACCCATGGTTCTACATGTATACAAATCAAACGCAGAACAACTACCCAACAAGTGGCCTTACCAGGGTGTGAACAATTCTTTCCCTAGCTAAGTATATTTGAAATTAGATTCAACATTTAGATAGCTTTTATACATTTCTCTTTTGTTTCAGGGGTCTGACCGTGATGTTTGAGATCATGAAGAGCTACGGCCATACATTTTCCAAGCACTGGTGGAAGGATCTCTTCAGGATTGTCTTTAGGATATTTGACAACATGAAGCTGCCTGAACAAGTGTCAGAGGTCAGTTTTCGCTCTTGAAACCATTAGTAAGAGCCTTGTGTACACCACGTAAGCCTAAAATTGTGTCAGTCTGGAAAACAAAAATACATATAAAGCATGCTGCAGCATATCACAGCTGTTTGACGCCATGCAAATTGTCTCTATTATTTTTAGAGCAATTTTAAGCAATGGTGACACAATTTTGACAACTGATATAAGTAGGGACATGCAAACCTCTGCAAAAATCAAAAAAATCCATTGTGGGAATGTTGCCATATAGGCCTACAAAGGTCACAACATGTTATAGCGCCCTCTATATGCCTATTTCCCATAGAAAGACGTGTAAACTATAATTTTATGAAAAAACGCATTTGCCTGCAATGAAATTTCATCAAATTTTCACAGAATGTAGTTAGTGGAATAAATACTCCAAATTAGGTGTCAAAAGTGTGTAGCCATTGATATTGTTTGTTTTATTTTCGTTTTGTCAAAAATAAATGAGACGTTCAAACAGCTGTGATATACGTACTGTAGGATTATGCACAAGCTATGCATTATGGGATTGGTTCAAAGCACCCTCTGGGTAGAAACATGTACTTACAACCTAATTAATTTGACCAATTCATGTAAAGCTATGGTGTCCATCCTGCCTGACATGACCAGTCCTGATCTTAGCTTTAATAACTTGAATTTTAATTATGTTTTCTTCTGTTTTTTCTTTTACTTTCTTTCATGTATTTTTTCATCATAACACTTTTTCCTTTTTATCCCATCTTTTACAGACAATGAGCAATTGGCCCGGTCGGGCACCAACTGTCTTGAGCAGTTAGTCATATCAAATGGAGACAAATTTCCATCTCACATGTGGGATCGAATCTGTACTTGTATGCTAGATATATTCCGTAGCACTATACCTCATGGGTAAGGATGAACAACTCTTATATTTCAAAAAGTGTAGAATGAACAATAGTTTGTACCCTAATGCATTTTGTTTAAAATCAAAGGAGCAAATCCCTGAAATTAAAAGTAAAGGGTTTTGCTTGAACGGTTAAATATAGGTTTACCCAGTTAGTTTAAAATATTTTTTCATTATGTTTCATATCTCAATTTTTCATCTAAAAAATGAATTTTGCATTTGTCTAAAACAATTTCATCTTTGGTCAGTTATATTAAATGTTTGATGAATTTAACTTTATTTTCATACATTTTAGTCAAAATCAATTTAATTTGACGGTAGCTAGTGACCATGTGAATGTACAATGTACTTTAATCTTTGGTCATATATTTTCACATTTAGCACAGTATATATTGTCTGGTGTGCTGCATGTATAGGCTATGGCTTAAAGTTTGGCGTATAACATCGCCAACATTTCTCATAATTTGTCTGTCTTTTCTTGTTTGTTTTCTTTCTTTTTTTAATGAAATACCAGTTACAATTTAGCATACAATTGTTGGCTATAAGGTTGCCATTTCAAATCTAGCACATCACACAAACCAGTCCTCGGTGATCCCCAAACAAAAACATAATTTGTGCTCTTGTTGTATTAAGTATGCTCTTTCTGCACTGTGGAACAGTTCAAACATGTGCCATTCCAGAAATATGTTGACTTGATATTGATATTTGCAAATTTGAAGGAAATATCAAGAGTACACGGCCAATTTCTTCATGGTAGTTACCACACAGCTACCACCAAGTAGACATGGATTACCTACCCACTAGACATACACTCGCCGGCCAGGATTCCGTGTATTTTTGCCGCATAGACGGATACTGTACACACAGCGGCTGTCTGCACCGTCGTGGAGTAGCTACGTGGTTACACCGGCTCTCAGCGCGCGCAGTATTTCTCATGGCCAATTTTGTTTTTTTAATATTTTTGACATATATTTGCATTTTTTATTACATGTGCGGGAATATGGGGGTTTTTGATGATGCCCGATTTTGAAAATGCTAAACGGAGCCCTAGTGTATAGCGCCCTCATTTCATGAAATTTTCATCCACTCTCAAAATGGCGTCGGGGTAGCTACTTGGTAGCTGCGTGTCTACTCCGGTACTGTTTACTCAACATCCACCTTCTCTCCACCTAGTGGGCAACTACAGGGTAGTCATTGGGGTAGGTACAGCAGAGTAGCCACATTACTGTTTACCTAATAACTGTGTACTTTGTAAGCCCTAGCTTGCAGCTACCGCCTCGCAATTAGCCCAGTGTGTACTGTGCCGTAGCTGTCGCGGTAGACATGGTGTAGCTGCCGTATAGGCTACCACATGAGTAAGAATCCGGCCGTGTACTGTTGCTCAATATGACATATTAGAGCATTTGTTAAAATTTCGAGCATGTTTATTATGTGACTGGTAGCTTGTGTTCTTAAATATACTTCTCTCCTTACAGTTTAATTTCTTGGAAGCCTCAAGATGCTGAGGTGTTTGAGCAAGCCATGAAAGGAGATGCTGATAACATCAGCAGAGAGTCATTCCCAACACCAGAACATGTAAGTACACAGCTCAGAAACCCTTCCCATCATGCACAGGGCCATCGGAACTGGGAGCCGGCAATTCATGGAACCTCAATAGGAAATGTGTGCAAAACAAAATTTAAAAAAAAAATACCCTGTGCTGTGTAATCAAGTGCTAAGAAATTTTAATGCACACAAGCTCCTTTATAAAAGGCATACAAATAATTTATATCCTTAGCAATCAACAGCTTCAAAGAATATGATAAAATGGAAAGATATTGAATACCAACCACATTATCAAATTACTGTGCATGATCCACGGGTTGGAATGCCACTTTTGAGTACAAATTTAGACATATATTTTACCCCAGGGATTTCCAGGCTATTTCATATTGGAAGGACGTTTCCAGCAGCCACTGAATTATGTTATTGGGAACTTATATTAAATATTCTTATTAAAAAATTCCTTCATTTCACAGGTATAGTTTACTAGCCAAAGCAACTATGCAAAATTCTCAAATTTTTTGCAAAAATTGGAGGCACTCTTCAAAAAATGTGCTGTTATTGCTTGAAGTATATGATGATTGCTTGACAACTAGATACTGGTGCAAGACATTGCTTGAATTAGTATACAATCGAAAATCTGCTCATCAGTACTGCTAACCTAATTTACATAACCTCGTACTTTTAGTAATAATTAGCATATATGTGGTTACCCGTATTGATAATCTTCCTTTTGATCTTTGAACTAACAATGAGCCATGCAATGTAATTTTCATATCAGATCCAAGAGCAGCTGCAAACGACGCAGCAGCACAGTTCGCCGCCAGGGTCAGACGTAGCCGTGGTTTCGGCAGCAACGCCAGAAAAGAGAAGTAATCTAAAAAGAATGGGTAGCCAACATAGTGTGGCTAGTGCAACCAGTACCGATAGCAAAACTAGCAGTAAAATTATAGAATATCATAGTAAGTATTTTATTAAAGTATCAAAAGTGCTTATCCTTAGAAAGGGAAATTATCAACATGGGGTGAGGTGGCTAAGTGGTTGAAGTTGATTGAGTGATCCGGGTTCAAGTCCTACTACGAGAGCCTCGCTTCTTTCACTCACTCAGAATGGACTATGGTTCCTATCAACTTGGAAATATTTTGGATTACCGAGCAAAACATAAATCATTACACTGAACTGATACATATTACACTGAAACATATGCATTTCCCTTCTGAGAAGTGGAATGCCCCAAAATACCTATTTTAGCACCCCTAAAAGAAGAAATGGTCTTGACCAGTGACCCCAGGTCACACCCTGTCGACCATAGCTCTTCCTCAATTCCGTTTTGGCAGCCTTACCAAACGGACGCGTGTTACCGCAGCTCTGTCATTAGCAGCCAAAATTAACTGAGATTTTTGATACTGGACTAGTTATCGTCTCATACGGAATGCTCCTACTACTATACCATAAACTATCTGGATATATTACTGGATTATATACTGGATTTATAGCGCTCAATCGGACGGAATAAACGGAGACTTTTACACCGTCGGAGAGCTCTTATTATGTATCCTTTTTTTGCCGCCGATGCAGTCATGTGATCTGTGTAGCGGGAAAATAAGGTAAACAAAGGCAGCCATTGACGCACATGTTGCTGCTTTGGTTGCCTTTGACTATGTGTGAGTTTGTTATGTTTATTTGTTAGCGGGCTTGCTTGCTAACAATTAATATGGTCTGGTGTGTGTACTATTTTATTATATGCTTGTGGTATACTTAATAAAATATGTTGAAACTGTGTTTGAAAAAATTCTTTAACCGTTGGTGACTCAGTTACTGAGTTGGTTTTTGTGTCCTGACGTAGCATACCGGGACACCTCCACGGCACGCTTGTTATTTTTCTGTACGGTTTGTTGCGCACGCTATTCCATCTCAGCACTCATCACGCTCACCGCTATGGCGCAATAATTGGCGTACGCTGGTCCCCTATCCATTCCCTGAAGTGGATCCCCATCCCTCCCTTTGTGTCGATCCCAGGCTATGTTCCCGAACCGACCGGTGCGCCTCTTTTTGTATTGGACTGACGGATGCTCAGTGGGCAACCATTGAACATGGGTACTACCGCTCGCTGTGGCGTACAACGGGGAAGGGGGGGTGGTAGTCCGGCTCCGGTCCGGGGTTCATCAAAGGCAGAAAGCGCTGCTGCTCTGGGTGCTCCCAAAAGTTGTGGTAGCTTCGGCTACTTCGCGCATGCTGACGGGTGGCTTCGGGCCGCCTCCTCAGTCGCGCCAAGCCTGCCGCTGGCTCGCCTTGTTCAGCACCCTAGGGGCTCTCCGTTCAGGCCTGGCGGCTGCGGCCCGCCTTCCGGTCAGTGTGAGTGGTGATGGTGATGCCCAGGTCTCCCCTGGCGATCCATCTCCGCTGGTTGAGCCCACACCTAACAGGTTGCGGTTCCGGTGTCTTCGGGCGCTTCTACCGCGACTACGGCGGCCATTACTTCGGGGTATTTTGGGCAAACCCTGGGGCTTTGGCTTCGGTATCCCTTGGCGGGACGCCGCAGGTGTTGGCTAGGCTCACTGCACCCCGCGTAGCTAGCCTTGCTAGTCATGCAGTGCTTCCTCAGCAGACGCCGCATGCGGCTCCGGGCCCTTCGGGGCTTGGCGTAGTGAGTGGTGCTGGCCTCCACCGATCCCCAGCTTACTAGGTCGGCTCATGCCTTCTTACGCGGGTATCCTGCTGCGGGTAACTAGTGCTGGTTTTCTTGCATCTGTCTCCGCGGCGGGTCCGCCTATGCTGGGTACCCGGTGGGTGCCCCTGCCTCTGGCCGTTCCTGCGGGGCTGCCTTCGTGGCCTGCTCATGCGGGGACACAGTACCCTCCGCAGCCTACCTTTTCAGGTTACTCTGGCAATCCCTGCGTGGCTTACCCACCCCAGTGGACTGGGGTGGACAGTCTGGTATGGTCTTTCGACCGGGGGCCTCCTCGCTCGCGGACCCCTGCCAGCGATAGCACACCGCGCCTCCCCGTCCGGCTGCCTCGCCTCAGGCACCATGTGCTACCTAACGGGGCTGCTTCTGACCCGCGTTCGAGCGGGGCAGTTGCGCGCTTTCTGCAGCAGTTTGTCTCCTTTCTGGGAGCCACTCAAGCTGGGCGGTACAGCCTGGTACCGGGCAGGGGCAGGGCGGTGTCCGTCCACTAACCCTTCGACTTACGTGCCTGGGACTTGTGGTGTCGACCCCATGCCTTCTCCGCCTGTACCCTCGTCAGGTCGGGCTGGTACAGTCGAACCTCTGGCTCCTGCGGCCCAGCCTATGCCAGTTGGCCTGGTCCCTCCGGGAGGCCATGTTAGTCGCCGCCCAGGGGGCGTCGCCTGGCCTTCCGCTCCATCCGCTCGTTCTGGCGCATCCGTCCTCTCAGGACTCCTACCAGGTTGCGGTTCCGGTGTCTTCGGGCGCTTCTACCGCGACTACGGCGGCCATTACTTCGGGGTTGGTTTGGCAAGCCCTGGGGCTTTGGCTTCGGTTTCCCTGGAGGACGCCGCAGGTGTTGGGTACGCTCACTCACCCCTGTTTACTAGCCTTGCTATTCATGCAGTGCCTCCTCAGGCGGCACCGCACACCGCTCCCGGCCCTTCGGGGCTTGGCGTATTGAGTGGGCTGCTGCGGGCCTCCGCTATGCCCCTCTGACTATTCGGCTCAGGCCTCTTACTCGGGTACTCCTGCGCGGTAACTATTGCTGGCGGGTTTTCCTGCACCTGTCTCCCGCGGCGGGTCCGCCTATTGCGGGGTTCCCCGGTGGGTGCCCCTGTCTCTGGCTCGTTCCCTGCGGGCTGGGCCGTCGTGGCCTACCCCCGCGGGGACTCGGTACCCGCCGCAGCCTACTTTTCAGGTTACGCTGCATCCCCCTACGTGGCTTACCCACCCCCCCCAGTCGGGCTGGGTGGGACAGTCCGGTATGGTCTTTCGACCGTGGCTCCCGCTCATCTGTAGCCCCTCCATGCTATAGTCATACCGTGCCTCCGCCGTCGGCTGCCCAGCCGCAGGCATCAGGTGCTGTCGGGTGCTGCTTCTTTCTGACCCGCTTATTCGAGCGGGGCAGTTGCGCCGCTGCTGCAGCAGTTGTCTCCTTTCTGGGAGCCACTCACGCTGCGGCGGTACAGCCTGGTACCACCCACGGGCCGGGGCATTGCGGTGTAACCCGTCCACGTATACCCTTCGCTCTTACGTGCCTGGACTTGGGGTGTCGTCCCCGCGCCTTCTCGGCCTGTACCTCTTCGGGTCGGGCTGGGTACGTCCGAACCTTCCTGGCTCTGCGGCCCAGCCTCTGCCAGTTGGCTTGGTCCCGCGGGAGGCCCTGGTGTCGCCGCCCCAGGTGGCGTCGCCTGGCCTTTCGCCTCCATCCCGCAATCGTCTGTCGCACCGCCTCTCAGGAATCCTACAGCCGCAGACCTCTGATGTTTCGGAGGACAGCGCTGGCTGGATGGACTCGGTCTCGGAGGAGAGTCTCTTTAGGGGATACTCCTTCGCAGCCATCGACCGTCCGCGGCAGCTTCGGAGCAGGTGGAGGTGGATTCTCTTCCTGCGTGCAACCCCTCACTTCTGCGCAGGCAGCTGAGATCTACCGGCTGCCTTGCGCGCCTGAGCGCGGGGTGCTGAGAGGGACAGCTCAATCTGGGCTTCCCTATCCTCCCACCGGAACCTCCAGCAGGGCTTGACGCTTTCCACAGTACGTTGGTCGTCTGTGCAAAGAAGCGCTCGGGTGAAGGTCACTCAGAAACTCTCTTCGTACCCGGTGAAAACTTTTGCCAGGTCGTTGAGAACTACCGTAGGGGATTTCAACTCCTTCCTGAGACTCCGACCCTAGATCTCGACCTAGCAGCCAAGTAGCCAACGGCAAGGCCGCCCGACTGCGTTCTCCCCCTTCTGAGAGGAACAGTTGAGACACCTAGACCTGGCTGTGACCTCTGGTATCAGACTAAGTGCTTTCTCTATGGTCCTCCCCACTATCTCAGATCCTCGTTGGGCGAGGGTGGAGTTTTTCTCCTCCTCGGAAGCCTCTGATGCATTGACCGTCCTAAAGCCTCGCTAGTGATTCGGCAAACGGAGGCTTCAATGTCACTGGCGCGTCGCCTCAGCTTCCTGAGACGCGAGAACGCCTGCTTCCCTCGCGCACCCTGAGCGCCTATCTTGCATCGGAGGTCTCTAAGACCAAGCCCGATTCGCGGGACGTCCTCCTTCGGAGTTTCGTTCGGTGACTCACTGCTTGCTCAGCGGAACGCGTGGAATCGGAGCAGGCGCCCAAGGATGCTCAGGCGAAGATCTCCCGGGAGATCTTCGCTAAAAAGAAGAAGCGCTCCGCGCTCCTCTCTTCCAGGCCGTGCCGCCAGGCAGGCGAAGTCCGACACCCACCGCCTTCAGCCACCCATTAACGCCCGCATCCCCTTCTCCTTCTTGTCAGAGTCTGGGCCAGCCTAAGGCTGCTCCCCTCACCAAAATCAAGGCTCCTTGGAAGGGGAAGAAGCCTTCGTCCGGAGGGCACGGCGCCGCGGGGTCCTCCTTCGGAGGGAAGGCTTACCCCGTCCCCCCCCCTCCTTTCCGGTGGGCGGCGCTTAAGTTCTTACGTTCGGGAATTGCAGCCATTTCTCCCGCACCTTGGGTGCTGAGCGTGGTTGGAACGGGTATCGAATAGAATTCACCGCGAAACCCCCGGCGACTTCCCATCCGAGACCCCCCTTCCCCTTTCCGGGGGAGCGAAGAACCAAGTTTTTTCTTCTGGCCGAGGGCTCGGCGCTCTTGGCGGAGAGTGCCATTTCCCCGGTCAACCCCCTTCACCGAGGGGTTTTGGTCAACGTTCTTCTTGGCTCCCAAGAAGAACGGGGATTGGCGTCCCAATCCCTGACTTGCAGCCTCTGAATCAGTACACCCCAGCAACCCGAAGAAGTTCAGGATGGAAACGCTCGCGTCGATCCTGCGCTGTCCTTTGGGTTGTGGGTCTAGTGGGGGGGGTGGTGTTCATGTGGGGCTTGTGTCTTGTTGTAGGTGTTCGTGGTGGGGTGCGTGGTCGGTGGAGTCTGTGTGTGATGTACGCCTACACTCATTCGTCCAAAAACGGCACGCGCTGGTCGCCAATTTCCCAGATTTCTCCGTGCCAGGACTGACGCAGTTCGACGGGTCATACCCCACTCGCTATCCACGGGGGCTCCCGCTTCGCGGGTTGATACCCGGGGTGGGGCGACCGCCCGCAGCGTCAGGGGGTCAGCTCTGACATGTGCCTGGACGACTGGCTAATCTTCGGCCCGTCGCCCCAGGCGACAACCGGCATGGGCGGATCCCATGCAGTGGTGCAGGGGGTTCGGGGCCATTCAATTGACACAAAACGTGATCTACAAATCGAACCTCACCCCCCTCTCAAGCACGCTTGCGAGATTGATCATGGGTGTGCGCGGATGCAAACGTCTTCACAAAAGAGACATCGCACAAACACGACACAGGACACGCTGTGAAAGCGGCCGAGCGGGAGGAGCAAGCGTGGCAATGAGCGACGTCCTATATTGTACGCCAAGCACTGACTAAGTGCTAATCCATGGCGCTGCTTACACAGGGGCACCACTCGCCTCGAGACTAGGCTTCGCCTTCTACGCGGATCGCGCGCCAGATCCCTCGTCGACCTTCCGTCCCTCTAACTTCGCGTCCATATGAGCTGCTTCAACTGCACCATCCACGGACGGCACGACAGGCGATCAAGACACCCAATTCCCATCTGATCCCCACAACTCCGGGAATCCGGTAACGATCCCATGGCTCATGGTGTGTCATCGACACCTATAATGCCCCCACCTTACCCTCCGGGGAATTTCTGTCTCTTTCCCCGCGCCTCCTCTCGACTTGTGTCACGATGGGGGACGGACGCGGTCGAAGTCGGGTTTCACCCTAGACCGCAGCGTGCCTCGGGACGGGGTCCCCGACCGATCTCAGGCCATGTCATCGCCATCGCGTGTGGGCAGTATAACTAACGCTTTTGCTCACTTCAGAGGCGATGGTGAGCCGCTAACCCCTCTCATTGTGTCCTGTGTACAGTACCTGATCAACATCCACCGTGGTGACCATACCAAATCCCACTAACAGTGACGGGCGCAATTAAAAAATATCCGTCCTTTGTCTCGCTTCCAGCGAAATAAACTCATGGCGAATAATAATGTCGGGACCGGCCATCACTTTGTCCCGTACCATTCCCAGGGGCCGTCAACTTTCCTTGCCGACGATCTGGTCCGCAGCAGGATGACGGCTCAGGGAATTGATATGAACCGAGAAGGTCGTGCGTGGAGATCTTCGAGAGATTTATGTGCCTCAGATCGACCTGTCGCCGCGAACCTGAGTCACCAGCTCCCTATGTACTGCACCCGGACTCACGACCCGGGTGCGTACGCAGGCGATGCTCTGGCGATAGACTGGACGGGGTTCACGGCCTCTGCCTTCCCACCAATTTTTTTCCGATTCTACATCGTGTAGTTTCGAAAATGGGCGGGAGGCGTGCCGTGTCTCCTCATCGCTCCCTTTTGGCCGAAACAAAACCCCCTTTGGTTTTCACGCCCTAATGGTGGCATCGCTTCGGCGGCAAACCAGCCGCTGCGTCTACCGAACCGTCCGGACCTAGTATCCTTTCCGGACGGAGGGAGCGCCAGTCTGTCTGTCTCTGGAGCACCTAGCGTTGACTGCATGGCCATTATCCGACAGCGATGCCGCTATTCTGGCTTTTCACAAAGGGCTGCCTCGCTCATATCAGAAGGAAGAAGGAAGTCCACCATGGCGCTTACTCTAAGCGTCTGGACCCTACTTCCGCTGGCTGTGATCGACGAGAGGTGTCTCCGTCTCGGGCATCTGTGCCGAGATCGCTGACTTTCGCACTGATCTCTTTGATAGCGGACTCTAAACTTCGACTGTTAGAAACTACCAGTCCGCTATCCTAGCGATCCAGAGTTTCAAACGACGGATCTACCATTAAATGACTATGGCTCGATCCGTCTCCTTCTAGAGGGATGTTTAAATGAATGCCGACCTCCGGCCAGAAGACGGTCCCACCACCCTGGGCCTTAATACTGTCTTAGACGATTTATTGAAGCCCCCGTCGAACCAATGGCTAGGCAAATCACTTAAACATGTCACCATTACGACGTCTTCCTGGGCGCTCTCTTCGGCGCTCTTCGCCTCTGTAGACGATGCTCGGAAGATAAAGAATATCTCGATGTCAGCGTCAGAATTCCTCCCTCGGGACAGCGTCAAATTGTTCTTCAGGGCAGGATTTTTCGGCAAAGACGAGTCCTCCTCATTCCGCACTCACAATTATCTACCCAATTAATCTTACCCCGAATTGCAATGTCACTCTTCGGTGCGGGAAAGATCGCCTGTGGTTCCCGTTCGGGCCCTTGAGTCCTATAATGTAACACTATCCGCTCAGGGTCTCGAACGACCGTTGTGTTCTTACCCACCTTCCTCCCCCCCACGGGTCGCGGTCGAAAGCGACATTGCTAGATGGTTAAGCGCTGTAATTAATGATTCAAACGCGGTGATTGGATCTTCTCAAGCTCGAGCCCACTCGGTCCGTAAACACGTCGTCCTGGGCCTATCACCGTCGGAATCAGCATTGCGAAATCTGCGAAGCTATGTCGTGGAGGGCTCCCACAGATCGTTTTCGTTGGTGTACTACAGAAACGTCCAAACTTCCCAAGAGAACGTTGCGAAGGCACTCCTGCAGAAACAACACAAAATCTATCTACACTATACATAAGTCTCTCCCATCGGTTGCCGACTATGAAACGGCTTCACCCGGAGTATTCGCGTTGTCAGGTGAGCGCTTATGTCCCCGATTTTTATGTTAATGCCTTTAGCCCTTCACAATATGTGGTTTTATTTTTAGTGCAGGTCTCGCCTTTGGCTGCTTCTGTACTGCTCTGATATATGCTCCACCTCCGACTTGAAGTGTACTAGTCTGGTGTTGATTGAAAAATTCATTCAACGGGGGTTAATGCATATGTTTCATTCAACATTTGGTGTAAATGAATCAGTTCAGTGGTAATTATTTATTCAAAAAACACATTATGTTTTATAATCATCTAACTGAGCTGATGTCCGTTCCAATGTTGACTTCCCACTTCCAGGCCGGCCCTCCCCACAGCATGATATTTCACGCGTCCGTGTGGGCTTGATCCCAAAACGATTTGGGAAGAGCTATGGTCGACAGGTGTGACCTGGGTCACTGATCAGGACCATTTCTTCTTTTAGGGTTGCTAAAATAGGTATTTTTGGGGGGCATTCCACTTCTCAAGCAGGGAATGCATATGTTTCAAGTCAACATTGGAACGAAATCAGCTTCAGTTAGATGATTTAAGAAAACATAATGTGTTTTTGAATAATATTATTTTAATTCATCAAATACAATGCTTTATTTGTTCTTGTTATACATGATTGTCTGTGGTGTCTGTCTTTCTTTCTGCTCGTTTTCCTTCCTTTTTCTTTCTGTCTTTTTCTCTTGCCTTTTTTCTTTCCTTCCTCCTTTCTTTCTTTTTGGGCTGTCGCACACTGACCTTAAGGCAGGAAAGACACATAGGAATCACTAGTGGCTCCACTGTAGCTTGGCTCTGTTGTGTGTGTCTTTTGACGTCATAGTTGTTGAAACAAAGTGTTGTAGCATTTGCCTGTATACACAAAAATCAAAAACAGCGGTGCTCTTGACTGGGATCTGTCAACCAAAACTTGGGGCACCGGGATGCAACAGTGCATCCCCTCATCTTTTTTGGATGCGCTGAGCCGTGCGAACAGGCTTACACCGTGTCTCTAGGTAGCAAAGTCCCATCGTGAGTCAAGGTGTGTAAAATGGCGCTCAGAGCCGTGTTAACATTGTGACCTCATATGAAAAGGGGGTTGGGGTGTTCAAGTGGTGAACCAACCTGTGAATCATTAGTGCAACATGGGATCCCCATTTGTTGATGGTCAAAGGTCACCATGCCAAGGTCAAAGGTCAGTGAGGTAAAGTTGTAAAATAGGCTGAAAATGTAAACATTTGCCTCAAATAAAATTGAAGTTATTGGGAACCAAACTTTGAAATCATAGTGCAACATGGGATCCCTCATTTGTTGATGAGGTCAAAGGTCACATTCCAAGGTCAAGTCATGTGAGGTAAAAGTTGTAAATAGGCCTGAAAATGTAAAATTGACCTCATACTTGAAAGTTGAAGTTATTGGAACCAAACTTGAATCAATAGTGCAACATGGGATCCTCATTTGTTGATAAGGGCAAAGGGTCCACATATCAAGGTCAAAGGGTCATTTAGGTCTATCATTCACTAACCGCGACGGCAGGCGACCAAGCGGTCCGCGGACCTATGTATTTTCTTTTTTATTGTGTTCTGTCTGTCTTTTTGTCTCTCTCTGTTCTCTACTTCTGGCTTCTGTCGTCTGTGCTAACTGAGTAACTTGTGTGAACTCCATTTCTTATGTTTTGCTTATTCCAGTAGGCTTGCCTAATTTTGGTACTTGTCTCATGTTTGGCCAAAAAAAAAACAAGTTTGTCTCAGAAACCGCGCATTAGGTTTCAAAATTGGTTTTTGACAGCATAATTTTTTTTTTTTTAGGTTTTACTCACCTTAAATTTTTTTTGTAAAAAATTTCAGAAAAAAAATGAAAATTTGGCCGCAAAGCGGCCGAAAAATTGAAAAAAGTGGGCCAAAAATGCATTAAAAAAAAACGCATTTCGCATTAGCATTTTTCTAAAAAAAAAAAAAACGCATTTCGCATTAGCATTTTTCACATTTCTTCTGAGACAAACTTTTTTTTTGCCTTACGAATGAAAAAGTCACACAAGTATACCTTCGTTAAAGGTCCATGGCCCGATCGCTAATAGCCTTGTCCCCAGGGACCCCACATTTTACTGGAAGTGGTCAAAATTTTGCTATCAGAAGAAAGCTACTATTTTTCTCATTTACCCTGTGAAATTTTAGGGCTAAAAGATGTTTGGTTTGGAACTTATAAACAAAAATGTGCCCCATTTTGGTCGACCAATATTCATTTTACGCAGTACTCTATGGGGCTTACAAAATCACGTTTAGCCCTCACATCAAAACGGATTGAAATATCGGCACCAAACTTTACAGATGGGGTTTTGTGGTGGAATCCATTCTATCAAAATGAAAACTTCATATACTTAAATTGGGCCATTAACTTGTCTGTCAGTCTTTCTTTTCTTTCTTTCTTCCTTTATTTCCTTCCATCATTCATTCATTTTTCTTACAGAAACAGCAGCTGATCAGAAGTTATTTTCGTCACTATTAATCAAGTGTGTTGTACAGCTAGAACTGATTCAAACTATAGACAACATACTATTTTTCCCTGCAACTAGTAGACACGAAGATGCTGAGAATCTCAGAGCAGCACAGGTAAGGACGAGAATTAGGGTGAAGGGGCGATTACATTGTGTGTGCATGTGGGGGGGGGCAGGTGTGTGATGGGTATGCGTGTGTATGTATGTGTACTTACTAGAGTGACATTGTGGGGTTGTTTGTAAGTAGAAATGAGACATTGTGGGGTTATTTGACGTTGTGATTCTGGTTTGACGTTGTGTTTTTTTTTTTACTAGAGTTACTATGTTACTTTATGTCCTATAACAGAATAAACTGTAATCCAGTATTGAGGTTTATTCTGTAAAAGAGTAGAAAAGAGGATTTTTCTAGTTTAGTAACTTTAGTAGTTTAGTTAAAAAAATGAAAAAAACTGAAAAAAATTCTTTAAAAATGTCTAAAGTGTTTTTTTAAGAGAAAAAAATTTTTACTATATAGTAACAAATTTCATTACTATATAGTAACGAAAGAGTGTTTTATTAATAAAAAAGTAGAAAAAGTGACTTTTTATGAGATTTTTTAGTAAAAAACCCACAATGTAGCTTTTGTAATTGTGTGTGTGTGTGTGTGTGGGGTGGGTTCTGGCTGGTCCATTGTCGAATGTTATAAATAATACTCGCCGACACTCCCCATTTTCAAGGTATTTACAGTCATAATTTTCAAATTCATCATGGAATAAGCTTAAAAGTTAATGTGTTTTTTTGGCTTACAATTATTCTTGCACTGTATTTACCAATTTGATTTTAAGGAGGTAACCCACATGGCCTGTACAGAGGCCACAAATTGTCATTAAAAGAAAATTAAATATTGAAGAAAAATGTAAGTAATAATATTTTGAATGACAATCCTCATTTTACTAAAAAGAAAAAATATTATTTTAATACTACAGTATTGATATTTTACATATCATTTTAATTTCCAGGAGAACGACCTTGAAACCACCTCGCAGACATCCGGGACCAATTCTGATGATCCAGGCATGTACAGATACCTATCAGTAGAGCAACTTTTCTTGCTACTAGACTGCTTACTAGAGTCTCATAGATTTGCCAAGGAATTCAATAGCAACAATGCACAAAGGGACCTTCTCAGAAGTGCAGGTAAGAATGTATAGTTGATATAAAGTTGTGTACTTGCCCAGTTTAGGAAAACCACACCATACGTGGGTATTGGTCTTTTTGATAGGCATCTGTACTACTAAAAAAATGAGATCTGTCTGCGAGTCTGTCCGGCTATGCCTTCGTTATGCTTTGACATATGGGGCTGATATTTGGTATTAAGGTAGGGGATGACAGTCTGACCTTTATTAGGGGGTTTCAGAGTGCCCCAAAAGTTCAAGGCCATCTAGAGATCAATTTGCATAGAAATGCCTTATGACCACCAAATTTGGTCAAAAGGACTGCTGACCTGAGAACAGAACCTGAGGTCAAAGGTCACCCGTATAGGTCAAAGGTCACCCATGTAGGTCAAAGGTCACCAGGTAGGTCAAGGTCACCCATGTAGGTCAAAGGTCACACACTGGGGAGATTGCAAAAGTAATTTTAATTTCTTCCCTGTCACAATCATAAACATTGACAACTGCAACCTTATGTAGTCTTTCACACAAATTACAAAATGCATAATTATATTTTGACCAAAATAAATGCAACTTTGCTGTGTAGTCCTTGCAAAAAAACCTTGTTTGTTTTTGGGACTTGTTTTCCTCCTATTGTGATCCAAAAAATATCCAAAATTCCACTGAAAAAAAAAACAAACAGCAAACGATGTTCAGTTGGCAATAAATGACAACTCCCTGGGCGATCCCCTAAGTTGCCAATTATTACTTGTATCACTGTATTTAGATTTTTTCTTTCAAAGACACTATCAGTGATCCACCCAGAAAAAGTCAAAATATTTGAAATTTGCAGGAATAGCTTAAAAAGTGAAGGAGTAGTCTGTGGAATTCTCATTCATAACTTTTTCTCCAACTGAAAACTTGAGAGAAAAGCAAGAAAACAGCAGTGTTCAAAGATTATGAATCTCCATTCAATTATGTGTTGTAGTAAGTGTCCATATGGATAGTAAGGACTAAAATCTCTGATTTTGACCTTATTAGATTGCCTTTGCTCATAACACTTGTGGGGTATGCTAGGATACTCATACCTCTTACAGAAAAGTAAAAATATTATTTTGGATAATTTGTCTTGATTTCCTGATTTATCAAATCACTGATAGTGCCTTTAATCACAAGTTGATAGTGAGTGGCAACCCAACATATTGCAATCGCGATATGGAAAATATATCACAATAATATTGCAGGCAGTGATATTGCCCATCCTTAAAACAGAAGAAAAATGAATGCTATGTTAAGTATTATTTTTGTGAATTTCAAAGTTGACGGAAATTAAATTATACCGATCAAAAGGCTAAAGTTTGTCACCATTTCACGATATGATTTTGTCAAGATATTGCGATATGATATAGTCACGATATCACAGTATTATTTTGTCATGTTATCGCGATATGATTTTTTCACGATATCCCGATGGGATTCTGTCACGATATCGCGATGGGATTTTGTCACGATATCGCGATGGGATTTTGTCACGATATTGCAATGGGATTTTGTCACGATATCGCAATGGGATTTTGTTACGATATCGCAATGGGATTTTGACACGATATCGCAATGGGATTTTGTCACAATATCATGATATGATTTTGTCACACTATAGGGAAGGGTTGCAATGAACAACCCTAAATTCCCCAGCATTTCTGTTTTTTTTTAAAGAAGACAACAGAAACGAATGTTAGAAATGGATTTTCTTGACAGGTTTCCGAGGCAAGAATAAACCTAACCTGTCCACACAGGAGACAGCCAGCTTGGCATGCGCACTCAGGGTACTCTACAAGATGTATGCTGATGATAATAGAAAGATAAGATGGAAGCCGTACAAACAAAGTTAGTCGGGTAAGTAAACTTTCATATGGCTTCATGCCTCTGAGCTTCTCGCAGGAATTGATACAATGATCTTGCTGGATGCCATTGTCTTGAAGCTTGATAGGGTGTTCTATTATATTCCAAACAGGCAGGGATGTAGCTACAGTGGGTGGTGGTGGGCGGCAGAGCCCACCACTCAGCTTCAGAGCCCACCACCACACCATTTTAACTATAGAAGCCCAGCACAAGTCAAAGAGCAAAATGGACAATTTAATATTTTATGCAATTTTGACAATTTTAGGCATACCATTAAAAATATTCAAATTTTCCCCATAACCCCCAATCCGCTAAACTGTGCTATCACAAACCCTGCCACCAACAGGTCATCCTAAAAAAGAAGCAATCCCTAAATCAGTGGGTAGGGGTTTGGGTTGCGCAGTGGGTCTTTCTCCCTTCGACCAACTGTGATCCCATCGGTTCCAAGGTAAGTAAACTTTCATGGCCCTTCCCGCCTCTGAGCTTCTAGCAGGAAGAGCTTAACTGATCTTGCAAGATGGCCATTGTCTTGAAGTTTGGTTAGGTTGTTTCTATTATAGTGCCACGGGTAGGCAGGTCATCTAAAAGAAGCAATCTCTAATTTCAAGTTGTAATTTTCTCATAATAGCAAATTTACATAACATTTTTTGATAAACTGATATTAACATTTTCCAAAGCACATGTGGTGACAAAATGAAAAAAAAAAAGATTTTGCAGAAAACACTTAACGTTATTGTGGCGATTGCAGTGAAAATGGTGTAAAAAAAACCGCTTTGGCCCATGAACAGCATGTGCATGATCATTGCATCTTTTTTGCTCTATAATACATATTAGTCATCTTCGTCATAGTAAGGAAACATTGTACCCACTGCACCATAACATTCCATATTGGCATCTAATAATGGAGTAAAGCACTGATTGGTCTTAAATGAGTGTGCATGTGGTGTTTGTGGGGTGTGTGGTGTTTTGGTGTGTGAGGGTGGTGGTGGCATGTGGGTGGGTGATGGTGGTGGGTGGGATGTGGGGTGGTTGGGGTGGGAGCACACATGTATCCGCATTTTTCCATGACCTTGTCTGTTGTCCACAAATACCCCATATTTTTTTGTACATTATTCAGGACCATATGAGCTTAGAATAAAGCTTTTAAAATCATTACACTGAACTGAATTTCCTTTACACCAATGTTGCCTGAAACATATGCATTTTTCCCTTTCTGAGAAAATGATGCCCCAATTACCATAATAACACCGCCTAAAAGAGAAATGGTCTCGAACACAGTGACCCAAAGGTCACACCCCTTTCGACCTTATCTCTTCCTCAATTTCCGTTTTTGGGCCGCCAGTCAAACGTAGCGTGTTACCCCGCAAGCCTCGTGTCATTAATAGCAGCCCAAAATTAACTGAGATTCTGAGACTGGACTAGGTTGTCGTCTCATCGGAATTACTCCTACTACTATTACCATATCACTGGATATATCCTGGATTATATACTGGATTTTAACGCTCTCATTCGGACGGAATAAACGTAGACTTTTACTCCGTCGGAGAGCTCTTGTTTTGTAACCTTTTTTTGCCGCCAGTGGGCGTCATGTGGATCTGTATAGCGGGAAATAGGTAACAAAGCAGCCATTGACGCAGCGTGTTTGCGGCTTTGGATGCCTTGTGCCTATGTGTAGTTTGTTATGTTTTATTTGTTAGCGGGCTTGCTTGCTACCATGACATATGGTCTGGTTGTGTATTATTTTATTATATGCTTGTGGTATACTTAATAAATAGTGTTTGAACTGTGTTTGAAAATTTCTTTAAACCGTTGGTGACTCAGTTTACGAGTTGGTTTTTGGTCCTGACGAGCGTACCGAGACTCCACGGCCCGCTTGTTTTTCTGTACGGTTTTTCGCACGCTATTCCATCTAGCAACTCAAGTCTCACCCCTCGTCATGGCGCATAATTGCGTATGCTGCCCGCATCCATTCATGATGGGACCCCCACCATCCTTTGTGTGCGATCACGGCATGTTCCCGCACCAACCGGTTGCGCCTCTTTTGTCGTGACCTGTCGATGTTCATGGCAACCATCGAACATGGGTACGCCGTCGTGTTGCGTACACGGGAGGGGCGGGTGGTAGTCGGGCCTCCGGCCCGGGGTTCATCCAAGGCAGCCGCTGCTGCTCTGGTTGCTCCCGAAGTGAGGTAGCTCGGCTTCTTTTCTTAACGGCATGCTGATGAGGTGGTCTCGGGGTCTCCACCGGGCCCTCCCCCCACCCCCCCGCTAGCGGTCGCCTGGTTCAGACCTAGGGGCTGCTCCGGTGCAGGCTACGCGGTCTGCTCTGCCATCCCCTAGGGCTTGAGACCGCTGTAGACGTTCCGGGTATAGTGATGGTGATGGTGAGGCCCGGTCGCGCGCGGCACAAGCTAAATCCTCGCCGCTGTTGTTCCTGCTGTTTGTTCTGGGCACTTCGAGCCGGCGACCAACTGTGGCCATTACTTTCGGGTATGTGTTTCGTGCTAACCCCCTGGGTCTTTGGCTTCGGCATCCCTTTGCGGGACGCCACCAGGTGTTGAATAACGCTCGCCTACATCAACCCCGCATTACTAGCCTTGCTAGTTATGGTATGCCCTTCCCCCAGGCCGGCGCCGCAGCTGCTTCACCGGGGTCCCTTCGGAGCTTTGGCCGTGGCAGTGGTGCTCCTCGTGTTTTGGCCCTCCGCAGATGGCCCCGCTGACTAGTTTCGGGCTCGGCCTCTCATGGGCGGGTAGTACGCCCGCTGCGGTATCTAGTGCTGGCTTTCCGGCACTTGTCTCCGCGGCGGGTCCTCCTATGGTGGGGTACCCGTGGGTGCCCCTGCCTCGGGCGTTCCTGCGGGGCAGCCTTCGTGGCCTTCCCCTGCGGGGACACAGTAACCGCTGCAGGGCACAGCCTATACCTTCTCATGGTTACGCATGCCTTTCCCGTACTGGCTTACCCCCACCAGTTTGAAGGCTGGACTGCTGGGTGGGACAGCCTGGTATGGTCTTTTTTCGAAGACCGGGCTTCCGCTTGCGGGATCCCTGATCAAGCTATAGTCACAACAACAACGACACACCGCACACAAGCCAACCAACACACCCAATCTACCGCCCAGGGGCCCCCCGACCACGGTGCCCTCTAGCCCCTCCTGCAGGAGGGCCCGGTGGAAACAACGCCTCTCCATCCGCCGTCGGCTTGCCCGGAGCCGCAGGCACCAGGTGCGGTCGGGGCTGCTCTGACACCCGCTTCTTTCCGAGCGGGCAGTTGCACCGCTGCGGCAGCAGTTTGTCTCCTTTCTTGGAGCCACTCACGCTGCGGGCGTTGACCAAGCCTGGTAGCCGGGGCCCGGGGCAAGGTGGCGGTGTACCAACCCGTCCCCTACCTATAACCCTTCTGCTTACGTGGTCTGGTAACTTTTGGTTTCTGTCCCCCAAACGCCTTCTGGCCTGTACCCTCTTCATGTTCGTGCTTGGTGCAGGGTCTACCCCATGTCTGAGGGTCGCAAGGATAGCGTCAGCGGAGTGTGTGAATGGTTGTGATACAAAGGGGTCCCTTCTGGCCCAGCCTATTCCATGTGGCTTTTCCCCGCGGGGGCTCTCTGGTGTCTTCGCCGCCCAGGGGCCGGTCGTCCCTGCCTGCCTCCTCCATCCCCATCCGCTCTTTCCTGTTTGCGACATTTTTCCAACTTTTGCAAACCCAGCCGCATTCAAGCCAGAAAAACAAAACGCCCCCCACCCCTTTTCACAATCAGCCGTCCTCCCCTTCACGTCCCCTACCCCGTCCCTCTTTCCTTCCTCATTTTTCGGATGACAGCGCTGGCGGGATGGACGGCTTCTGGCGTTTCGGAGGAAGAGTCACGTGTGACACTCCTTCGCAGCCTTCAACGTCCGCGGCAGCTTCGGAGAAGGAGGAGTGTGATTCTCTTCCCCCGCTTGCACCCCTCATGTGCTGCTTGCGCAAGGGCGTCTTCAAACTCTCGGCCTTCCTTGCGCCCGCGCCGAGCGGCGTGCGGAGGAGGACGCTCAATCGGGGCTTCCCTCATCCTCATCCCCCCTCCCCGACGGTCCAGGGCGTTGACTGCCTCCCACAGACGTGGTCTTCCTGTTGACGCCCTCCTGGGAGTCACTCATAAGCTCTTCCTCGTAAACCCACCCGGTGAAGACTTCCGCCAGGGTCCTGAGAACTACTGAAGGAGACTTTGACTCCTTCTGAGGGACGTTTTTCCGACCATAGATCTCCCCATCCCCGACCTAGCACAGCCAATTTCCCCGGGCAGGCCGCGCCCGACTCGGCTTTCTTTCTCTCTCATCCCTCTCGGGCAGGTCCGCAGGGTCGATACTCAATCCCAAGTCTCCTCACCATCTTCGTCGTAGCTCTTGTCTCACATCTCCTCTCCCTCAGATCTTTCTTCTCAACTCTACTGAAGAGGGGTACAGCAAGTCCATTCAGTTTCCCTGCGTTGCTGCGTTCTCCCCCCTTCTGGGAGGACCCGTTGAGGCACCTAGACCTGCTGCGTTGACCATCCGGCAAGTCAGGCTAGGGGCTTTCTCTATGGTCCTCGCCCGCGACCTCAGATCCTCGTTGGGAGAGGGTGGAGTTTTCTCCCGGAAGCCTCGCGATGCTTTGACGTCCTAAGCCTCGCAGTGGGACTCGGCAAACGGAGGCTTCAATGTCTTTGGCTTGCGGTCGGCCTCACACCTCAGCTTTCCTGCGACGCTAGAATGCCGCCTTCACTCTTCTGCGTACCCCTCACTTCACTCTGCGTACCCCTGAGCGCCGATCTTCTGCCTCGGAGGTCTTTAAGAAGAAGAATTTAATAGCCAAGCCAGAGTCACGGGACGTCCTCTGCGGCTTCAGGAAAAATGTTCGTCAAGTGTAATTCACATCCATCCTGCCTCAAGCGGAACGCTGAATGTTGAGGTCGGAACAGGCCCCCCCACTCAATGAGGCTCAGGCGAAGATCTTTCTCCCTCCTCCCGGGATCTTCGGCTAAGAAGAAGAAGAATCGCCCTCGCGGCATCCTCTTCTTCCCTCGTTAGCCGCCAGCAGGGCTCAGGAATTCGACCCAGCAGCACCCCGGCGGGAAAATAGGGCTCAAACATGTTGCTCCGTGGAGAGGAACAATGGACGAAAGGAGATGGAGGAGCGTGCGCGTACCTGAGTCCGATTCGACGTGCCCGAAGGTGGTGGCGCGGTCCGAATAACTGATCGCAACAGAGGGAGCGGCCAGCAAACGCGGGAGAGAAGCCCGAATAACGCTGCGGTGGCTAGGGGCATTCACGTGCCTCAACCCAATAAAGCCCTCGTGCCTCTGCCGCTCCAGCCACTTTCCGTTCTTTCCTCCTCCATCCTCCTGGTTCCAAGTATCCGACCGAAACTCCAGGTGGGGAGGGTCCGTATGTATATAAGTTCCGTACCCCCCAAACAAGCGGAGGGCAGATACAGCGTAAAATCGATCGTTAATCCTGCTCAAGACAGCGATGCGGGATCCTCCTGTGGGCGGCCCCGTACCCACTCTTCTCAGAAAGTCCACGGGGCCCAGCCGAAGGCCTCGTCCCCCTCCCACAAGCAAGGCGCCCGGGAAGGGGACGAATCCTTCGTTCTGAGGCAACGGCTGTCCCCGGGTCTCTCTTTCGGGAGGGAACCTTACCACCTCCGGTGGCTGTCCGCTTAAGTCCTTTTGTGCGTGAATGGCCAGCCTTTCTCCCGCAACCTTGGGTGCTGAGTGTGGTGGGGCAGGGGTATCGAATAGAATCACCGCGTCACCCCCGGCGACTTCCTGCCGAGACCTAACCCGCCCGCTTTCGGGGGAGCCGAAGAACCCATTGTCTCGGGCCGAGGTCTCGGCCCTCCCGGCGAAGGGTGCCATTTTCCCCGGTCGACCCCCCCCTTCACCGAGGGGTTTTGGTCGACGTTCTCTTGGCTCCCAGAAGACCGGTGATTGGCGTCCCTCCTGAACCTCTAAGCCGTTTGAATCAGTTTCATCAGCGAAGAAGTTTCAGGATGGAAACTCTCGCGTCCATCCTGCGCTGTACTTTGAAGGGGAAACTGGGTGTCGTCTTTGGATCTGAAAGCTCCTACCTGCACGTCCCAGTCGCAAAATCCGACCGACGCTGGCTCCGATTCCAAATCGAGGCCAGTCCGTTACATTGGACGTGTCTCCCATTCGGACTTTCCACCTCTCCCTGGGTCTTCACGATGGTGAACCGGGAAGTGGGCGCCTTTCTCAGGCTTCAGGGGTCAACCTCTGCATGTACCTGGACGACGTCTGATCTACGTCCGTCGCCCCATGCGACGGCCGAAATTGTCAATTTTTTTCGTACATTTCAGTTCGTGCAGAGGGTGGGCTTCATTGTCAACTTCGACAAGTCCGATCCTTACCCCCTCTCCGGACCTGAGGATCGGGGTGCTCGGCTGCAACTGCTTCCGGGCATTGCTGAACCGACTGCCGATCGGGTGGATGTCGTCGTTCATACTGCGACATCCATGGCGCTGCTTACCCGCAGGCCCCCGCTCGAGACTGGGCTTCGCCTTCTCAGTCTTTATGGCCAGTCTCCGTCGACCTGTTTCCCCCTTACTGTCGCTTCCATATGAGGCTGCTTCAATGCACCTCGGGCGGCATTACAGGCCGATCAATCACCCAGATTCCCGTCTGTTCCCTATCAATGCAGGGGTCCGGGACACCTGCATGGGCTGGTCCTCACCACCCCCCAACTGACTCAGGGAATCTCTTTCCCTGCACCTCCCGTCGATGTTTGTTATCACGACGGACACGTCGAAGTCGGGTTTGGGGGTTCCCCAGACCTATGTGCCTCTGGGGACGTGTCCCGGACCGAGGCTCGGGCCCATGTCAATCGGCCTCGAATTGTGGGCATGGAACGTATACCCTAGCTCACGTTAGAAGGGCCGATTGGTTGACCACTCCATGTCCTAGTACAGTCGTACAACTCCATCCCGTGGTGGACTACATCACACTCAGGGCGGGGCTCGGCCCCGGTCCCTGTGTCTCGACGCCATTCGAGTCCTTGCGTGGTGTCGAGATCTGGCCATCACGATGTCCGCAATACACATTCCGGGGGCCGTTAACTTTCTTGCCGACGATCCGTCTCGTGGCAGGATGACTGCCTCGGAATGGATACTGATGAACCGAGATGTCGTGCGGGCGATCTTCGAGAGATTATATATTCCTCAGATCGAGCCTGTTCGCCTCGAACCAGAGGCACCAGCTCCCTCTGTACTGCAATCGGACTCACACCCCGGTGCGTACGCAGTCGACGATCTGGCGATAGACTGGACGGGGTTCAAGGCCTATCCTCCCGCCGATTCCGATTCTGCATCATGCAGTTTCGAAAATCGGATGGGAGGCGTGCCGTGTCATCCTCATCGCTCCTTCTGGCCGAAACATCTGTGGTTTCGGCTGATGGTGGATCGCTTGGCGGCTGTGCCGCTGCGTCTACCGAACCGAACCGTCCGGACCTAATGTCCCTTCCGGACGGAGTGAGCGCCAGTCTTCGTGGAGCCCCTAGCGTTGACTGGCGTGGCCATAATCCGGCAGCGATGCCGAAGATTCTGGCTTTTCGCATAGGGCTGCCTCGCTCATATCAGCGGGAAGGAGGAAGGTCGTTCCATGGACGCTTACTCCTAAGCGTCTCGGACCCTCCTTCCGCTGGTGTGAGCGACCAGAGTGTCTCCGACTGTCTTGGCTCTGTGAGCCGATGGAATCGCTGAACTTCTACCACACCGCTCGCTTTGATAGCGGACTTGAAACTTTCAGACGTTTAGAACTACAAGTCCGCTATCTTATGCGATCCAGAGAGGTTTCGATGACGGATCATCCATTAATGACGAGGGTTCGATCCTTCTCCTTCTAGAGGGGATGTTTTAAATACACGACCATCCGCCAGGAAGGCGGTCCCCACCCGGGGACCCTAATACTGTCTTAGACTATTTAGTGCAGGCCCCCGTTCGAACCAATGCCTGACGAACGGAACTCACTAAACATGTCCACTATAGACAGTCTTCCTGTCGCTCTCGCCTCTGGGAGACGATGCTCGCTATGCACGAAATTAATGTCAATGTCAGCCGTCGAATTCTCTCGGGACAAGGTTCAAATTGTTTCCTTAAGTGCCGTATTTTCTGGCAAGAACGATTCATCCTCATTCCCGACACTCAACAATTCTCTTACACCCACCCACCCCGAATTGCTGTCACTCTTCGTTGCGGGAAGAATCGCCTGTGGTGTCCCTTTCGGGGCGCCCTTGAGTACTATAAAAACGTAAAACTAGTCCGCTCAGAGGCACGAACGACTCGTTGTTTCTTACACACGCTTCCCCCCACGAGTCCGCGTCTAAGCGACAATGGCTAATGGATTTAGTGATTAGCGGCTGTAATTAAGTGATTCCAACGCGGTGATAGGGGCTTCCCAAGCTCGAGCCCCTTCAGTTCGTAATATCGCGTCGTCATGGGTCTATCACCGCGGAATCAATGCCGAAATCTGCGAGGCTATGGTCGTGGAGGGCTCCCACAACTTTTCGGTCGTGTACTTCAGAACCGTACAACCTCCCAAGAGAACTTTGCGAGGGCACTCCTGCAGAACAACCACTAAAACTCAACTCACTATACATAAAGTTCTCCCATCCTGTGGCCGACTGTGACACTCGCCTCGGAGTATTCCGTTGTCAGGTTCGCATCTTTGTCCCCCCGATTTTATGTTTCACCTTTAGTCCCTTTAACATATGTTACTTATGTTTATTGTACGTCTTGCCTTTGGCTGCACGTTGTGTCCTGCTCTGAAATTCTCTCTCCACCAACCTCCGACTAGAGTGAGTCAGTCGGGTGGTGATGAAATTATTCATTTCACGGGGGTTAAATGCATATTTTTCAGTCAACATTGGTGTAAAGAAATCAGTTCAGTTGGAATGATTTATTCAAAAACACATAGTTTTATAATCATCTAACTGAAGCCTATTTTCCTTTCCAGTGTTGACTTCCCACTTCCAGCCCCCCGCCCCACAGCATGATAGGTACGCACGTCCGTGTGGTCGTTGAACCAAAACGGAATTAAGGAAGAGCTAAGGTCGACAGGGGGTGGAACCTGGGGTCACTGGTCGCGACCATTTTCTCTTTTATGGGTGTTATTATGGTACATTTGGGGCATTCCACGCTCAGAAGGGGAAATCAATGATTTCAGAGTCAACATTGGAAAGGAAATCAGTCTTCAGTTAGATGATTATAAAACCTAATGTGTTTTTTGAATTTACCCATAGTGGTCTCCATAGAATTTGGAGGAGAATGACTTTTGTATAATTTAAAGTCCAAAAGGTAATATCCACTTAGACTCTGAAAGCTGAAAGTTCATGACAACGTGAAAACAAAATATGGGCCTTTAATCTCATATCAAAATTGGGTAACTACTTCTGGTTATGTCAGGTGTTGCTAAGAAGATCAGAAAAAAAAAGCAACTTCCAATCGATGACCTAGTTGGGGTGTGACATTGAGTTTACCGTGGAGGACCTATTGATAATCTCAGGGTCAAAAGTCAATTTTCAATATTCCTTCTCAAGAACATATGGCAATTCCACGGCAATGTCCCCGTTGTAGCCAAAAAATTGAAAATTTCATTTTAAATGCATAATTTTCATTGAACATGGAAGACAGATACCTTATCTGTATAATCTGCATTCTCATATTGAATTTTCAGGTTTTTTTCTTATTTTTTATGGATTTTTTGGGAAAATGACTTCCAACAACCGATTTTTTGCAATTTTTTACTAAACATTTGGTCTGTCAAATCTTTCAGTCCTGTATCTATGATATTGACCACTGAATGATACATTTCTTAACCTAATACCAAATAGGTCACTTTTATAACTTACCTTTTAAATCAAATGCAGTTATCTAGAGGGCACTTTGAGTTTTTCAAATGTTACATTCTTGATTTTCCACGAATGTATGTAACGTCCATGACGTTTATACCATTTTTTCCTGTAACTACCCTACCATGCCGTGCAATTGATTATAATCATACCTAGTATACAATGTTAATGTACATATATGGAGATAACAGGGTTTGCCAGTTTCTTCCACAGGCGGAAAAAAACGCGGTTTTTTCCACTTGGAAGAAACAGGTTTCTTCCGGTTTCTTCCACTAAAAGCGGAAGAAACTAAAAAAGTCATTTAAACATTTTCTATTTTAAAGCCAATGACTTACACTTTTGGTTTTATATTATACAGTGAATGAAATATAGTGAAATAATTTAAAACAACTATTCAGGGACCCCCTACCTACCCCATGCAATTGCATAATTAAACTCACATTTATTCACAAGGCCTAAATATAAAAAAATACTGGAAGAAACTGATTAGACACTTTTCACACCAGCAAGGCCAAGTAGAGACTCCTCTTAAAGACTTGAACATCTTCAATTTCTTTAAACAAATGTTATTGTCTCCCTAACCCAGGTTCTCCCCACTTATCATTACAACAAAAGAACAATAATGGTTGCTACTTTTATGATTTGTGTTTTAAAATTAACATATTGGCCATACAGATTTTAACAGCTTTTTCATTGTTTGCATCTACAATTCCAACTGTGAGAGTATAAATGTGCACATGGAAAGACTTGGAAAATGGGTTACAATTATCGTCTGTATAATTTGATATCAAGACAAAACAAAATTGTGAACAAATTTACTATATACTTGCAAGGTATACTAACATGCTATAAACTTATAAAATAATTTTAAAAAAAAACCTGGATTGTTTGTAAAGTAACTAAAGTAGCCTTGATGATTTGAAGTGCAAAGCAGATGAATATGGTGTAATTTAGTTTATTGTTCACAATACATTTCTTTGTTTCTTCCAGTTTCCGGAAACTGGAAGAAACCCCTTTTTTCCAGTTTCTTCCATTCCGGAAGAAATAGGTTTCTTCCGGAAGTTTTCCGAACCCTGGGAGATAATAACATGTGAAAAAAATAATTATACTAATTAGAAATATGCTAAATCATTACACTGAGCTGATTTCCTTTAAACCAATGTTGACTGAAACATATGCATTTTCCTTCTTGAGAAGTGAAATGCCCCAAATACAAATAACACCCCTAAAGAGAAATGGAACGTCCCTACC
>JAMKCH010069138.1:0-10354 GCA_023653785.1 Ophioderma brevispina
CCAACTCGCAATAGAATATAGTATCCCATTGTAAGGGTTATTAAAAATTTCCGAAGTATGCACCACTGCTGTCGCAAGTGAATACCCTCTTTTGTTATCATATGTATAGATCGAATATTTATATCTAGAAAACCTAATATATTAAAGTGCCTTCAAATTTCAAGTGCCTTAAAACGGTCAACGGCGTGTTACATCGTTTAGACAGCCACGCTAGGCATGGTATATCATTGTTCCGCAGCAATGTCCATTGTATCGAATACAGCCAACAAGGAACTTAATAATGACAACCATATAGGTTTGTCTCAGGCGTACACACCAAACTTGTTCTCAAACCCCCCCTCAAAAATATAACCAATACACATAAACCAAAATTCTAAAACCTTTGCCGTCGAAACCAAAACCACAACAACCCAACTTTTCATCCATCCTATACCGTAAAAACACTATGCATAGTCCGTATAAATGCCATAATGGAAGAAAGGTCTTTCCTTCGCAAAGGGACGATACCCCCACGATACCAAATTTCCTAAGGTACGACTTAATCATTTTTGAAGTTTTGCTTCACTAAAGTAGCCAAATTATACTTTTGCTGAAAATTCTTGAGACTTGCCGTTAAAATAACCTGAATTATTAATATAACTCAAGTCTGATCTCAAGAAAACAACTTCTTTTTGGTGTCCTCCTATATCGTCGGGCGACATTCATCAGGTTTTTTTTTATACTAATTAATCAGTCAATGAACTCGCACTTGTGTTTGACCTCAGTCCCTGTAAGCCCTTGGTAGCTATGGTAAACACGATCACCATTTCCATATCGCCCGAAGATCCACTATAACCGGTAATAGGTGCCGCACATAACCAATCGCTTCAGTCAGAAAGACGACAATGCGGGCATCAAATGATGTCCAAACTTGGACAAAAAGATACAAAAGTTATTCAAACTGACTCCCGTCACTAAAATTCCAAAACAATAAAACCTACGGCCAAAGGCCCATTAGCTCCCAGAAGAACAATGTTGCAATTTTACGGCGGAAAGGACAAAACGGGCGACTAGTTTCGCAAATAAGAGCCGACATATAAAAATAAGCCGCTCTCGATCGCAATAAGCCATCAATGCAATGGAATTATGGCTTAAAAATAGACCTTTTAGGGATACCCGTAGTACATCTCGTTCGGCTCCCAATATTCAAGTACTTAGTTTCTTGCATACAAACTGTGCGACAGTAGAGGCCCAGAAAAAACAATACAACAACACAAACAAATTTGTCTCAGAAGACCCGCGTCAGCATTGCCTGTACAATTGTGTCTTTGCGCATTATTATAAAAACTTATTATCATTATTATTATTTTAGATTTTTACTCAATTGGATAATCTTAAAAAAAAAAAAAATCCTAAAAGTAGGAAAGTTTTGAGGCAGAAAAAAAAAAAAATTAAAATTTGTCAAAATTGCAATAAAAAACATTTTCGCATTTCGCGTTGCCTATATTAGTATAGCAGATTTCATGGGTTCCCATGCACCCCCCTTAAAACTAAATTCTAACATGATTTTTAGAATCTCTTACGACATCTACTTAAAAGAATTTGATGTTTACCAAAATCAAATTTTGTCCCACGGGGTCCTTTGGCGGCCAGCTGGATCCAAAGGATCCGTCATATAAATGTTGAGATTGAGTTGAAAGTATATCTCAAATGATCGTCTAATCATAAGGAATCAGAATATATACTTAGGCATATTTGTGATATTTAGTTGACAGGAGAATGGGTGGAAAAGTGTGAGTAAAGTCATTTGCACTTTTGATCGTCATTGTACAGGGACCGAACTTTCAAAATGCATGGATCTGCAAATTTGGTATACAAATGTAGCTATGAGCATGAGCAATCCAGAAAAGTATAGTGTGCACTATCTAGGATGTTTAGTTAGGTGGTAAAAGTCAAGTGTAATTGTAATTTTTATCAAATTTGTATTGTTTTGATGGGGAAATTAGTGACTACTCGTATCTTTCCTAACCGATTAACACAAAAAATGGAAGATCGAAAATCATGGAAAAACTGCACATTTCCAGATTGATCTGCTAATACCAAACAATTTGAACCAATTTTGTCGAGATTGAAGCATTTTGAAATTGGCCCCCTGTACAATGACCCAATAAAAAAGTTCAATGGACCTTTATCGCATTTTCACCAATATCTCTGAAACTGAACACACAGATATGCCAAAAAATATTATTTTCTGATTCCTTTGAGAGACGAATTTATACTGAGATTACTTTTCAACTCTGAAATTGAACCACTTTGTCGATTAATCCCTCTTAATCCAAGATGGCCGCCCAAACGTTACCCCCGTGGGACAAAATTGATTTGGGAAACATCAAAAATTCTTTTCAAGTAGACGTCGTAGAGATTCTAAAAAATAATTTAAAATTAGTTTTTAAGTGGGGTGCATGGGAACCCATAGAAGCGGCTAGGGACATATTCTGTAACCCTGCATAAAGTCTAGACAAGTTAATTTCAAATGTTACCCACTATTGTGTGAACTTAAAGTTGGGTATATCGTGTTTATAAAATTTTAGTTTGCCAGCTCCATGTTAAATCTTCCAACCAAAACATCACCGTGTATTAATTGACAAATTGTAGCAGGAGAGATAGGGGGGGGGATCATATGAAAATTTTTAGAAAAATTTTGACAAAAAAAAATTTAACCCAAAATTGGGATCTTTGAGTGAAAATAGTCCCAAATAGGGGGTCTTTGCCTGACAGTTTGGTTAATTTTTTTCTAAATGGGGGTCTTTGGGTGACATTTGCAAAATATATGGGTCTTTGGGTGACAAGCGGATGCTGAAAATGGGGGTCTTCACAGCCTTAGCATGCGCGTCACCTCCAAGATCGGAGTGCCCCCGGGTGAAGAATATGAACTAATATTTCCTTATGCTGGAAACAGGATTTCACATACTAGTATCTCTAGGACACATTTTGTCCAGTTGCTACGACAGTCTTTGGTAAATAATCTTTGTTCGTCCTCGTCGCGCAAAAAAATTACCTTTACAGTAGAGGCTTTAGCTCCCAACGATTTGAATACGAAAATATGCTTTATATTCCAATTATAAAAAATACAGAATTTTCGTCGAGATTTCGCGTTTACGGTAATAACAAAAAACAACGTTTTTAAATTTTGGATTTCATGAGTTCGGAAGGTTCTAACCAGGTTATATTTACAAAAGCAATACGGGAAGTGGGTTCTTGAACAAAATTGGGGGGGGGGGATGCGCTGTCACTCCAGACAGTATCTTTGCCAGATTAAAAAATAAATTTCGGCGGAGGAAACGGCACATAAACGGCCGACTAGTTTCGAAAATAAGAGCCGACATCGTAAATACGCCGCTCGTCGATCGCCATAGCCTCAAATTCCAATGAATTGTGGTTAAACAATTAGACCTTTTTACGGATAACCCCGTTAGTACATCTCGTTCGGGCTCCCAAATATTCAGGTACTTAGTTTCTTGCATAAACAGGACTGTGCGACAGTAGAGGCAGAATAAAAAACAATACACCAACAAAAAAACAAAATTGGTCTCAGAAGACCGCGGCATTCCTTGCCTTAATTGGGTCTGGCGCATTATTCTATTATTAGTCATCTTATTATTTTAGATTTTTACTTCAATTGAAAATCTTTAAAAAAACAAAAACATCCCTAAAAGGAGGAAAGATGTTTTAGCAGGCCGAAAAAAAACAATTAAACAAAAATTTGTCAACAATGCAATAAAAACATTTTCGCATCTGCGCGTTTGCCATATAGTAGTCCTAGCAGATTTCATGGGTTCCATGCACCCCCCTTAAAACTAAATTCTAACATGATTTTTTAGAATATCTACGGACATCTCTTACAGAATTTGATTTACAAATCAAATTTTGTCCCAAATGGGGTCATTGGCGGCCATCTGGATCAAAGAGATCCGTGACATATAAACTGGTGGATTGAGTGAAAAGTATCTCAATGATTAGTCTAATCATAAGAATCAAGAAATACTATCTTTGGCATATTTGTGATATTGTGCAGAGATAGGGGGAAAATGTGATAAGGTATTTGCACTTTTGATTCGTCATGGATCAGGGGCCTAACTTTCAAACTGCATGGTATCTGTACAAATTTGATCAAATTGTAAGCTAATGAGCATGAGCAATCCAGACGATAGTTTGCAATATCTAGGATGTTAGTTAGGTGGTAAAAGTCAGTGTAATGTTTAATTTTATCAAATTTGTATTGTTTGTAAGGTGGGGAATTAGTGGGAACTTACTCGTCTCTTTCCTAACCGACACAAAATGGAAGAATCTGAAAATCATGGCAACTGCACATTCAGATTTGCTCATGCTCATACCAACAATTTGACACCCAATTTGGCCGAGATTGGTAAGCATTTGAAATTTGGCCCCCTGTTAACTGACCAATCAAAAGTCAAGACCTTTATCGCACATTTTCACATATCTCTGAAAAGAACATTCACAGATATGACAAACTATCTATTTTATGTGATTTCCTTATTGTATGAGGAGAATCATATGAGAATACTTTTAACGAAATTGAACCACTTGACGATAATCCCTCTTCATCCCAAGATGCAGCCATTAAACGTACCAGTGGGTACAAACAATTTGATTTGGTAAAATCAAAATTCTTTAAGGAGCCCGTCGTATAGAGATTCTAAACATCATCGTTAGAATTTAGTTTAAGTGGGTGCATTGGGAACCCTAGTAATCTGCTCGACTATATCTTAACCCCCGCATAAAGTCTAGAAAGTTATTTCAAATGTTAACCACTATTGGGTGAACTTAAAGTAGGGTATATGTGTTAAAAACCCTTTTAGTTGCCAGCTCATGTTCATCGTCCAACCATAACACTACACCAGTGTATTCATTGCAATTGTTAGCATGCAGAGATAGGGGGGGGGATCATAGAAATTTTTAGAAAAATTTTGCCAAAAATTTAACCCAAAATTGGGATCTGTGAGTGAAAATATATCCCAAATGGGGTCTTTGGCCTGGACTCGTTTGGTAATTTTTTTTTTAAATGGGGGCTTCGTTGGGTGAAATTTGCAAACTATATGGGGTCTATTGGGGACAGCGATGTGAAAATGGGGGTCTTTACCAGCCTTACATGCCGTCACCTCCAAGATGGGAGTTGCACCGGGTGAGGACATCTGACCTCAAATTCACCATATGCTTGGGACATGATTTCACATACTAGTATCTATGGACACAATTTGTCCAGTTGCTACGAGTCATTGGGAAATAATCTTTGTTCGTCCTCGTCGCGCAAAAAAAGTCTACCTATACAGTAGATTCTTTAGCTCCAAAGATTTGAAATACGAAAATATGCTTTCTATTACTACTAGTATAAAAATAAGGACCTTTCGTCAGATTCGCGTGTTACGCGTATAACCCAAAATCACAACGTTGGTTTAAAATTTGGATCATGATAGTAGGAGGTTCTAAACCCTTATATTTACAAAAGCAATACCGAAGTGGGTTTCTTTGAACAAATTGGGGGGGGGGGATGGCATTTGTATTCAAAGGGGATATGATGCGTGAACACGAAAAACGCTTGGTAAGACAAGGATTAAGGTTTTTTCAACGAACCACACGAGTTATGTAACTGCTGTTGTATAGCCATTTTATGTTCAGATTAGCACACCTTTTGTGAGTGTTCTCAGATTCTCTGAACCATTTTTGAGGTTATCCTATAGGCCGCCCGAGAGGGCCCCTGCTACGTTTACATTTTTTTCTTAGAGCTTGTTTAGCAACAGCATGCAATTAAAACTATTTTGAACTGATCACATTAAAGTCTGTGCACTTTTTTTGATTAAGTTTATTGTTATGCGAGCCCAGTTTAATATTTTTATACTAATTATTAAGGTTGGACGAAATCACTTTCCCTACTCCTTTGTAGCTGAAAAACATGCCAATTTTGATGTTCTTTTATTTATTTTATTTATTTATCTTTATTATTTTCCTTGAATCTCATCCGACTGTCACTGACTAGTAATGAGTGAGTGAAATCTTGGTAGAATTCTTAACATTCCTCGGACTTGAATACAAATTCCTAAGAACCAGTGTGTACTAACAAACAGGACAATAGTTCCTGACGGGACTTAATAGCACCGTCCTTCGAGAACTTGGACATAAACTCTTAAGGATCGATATTCGACCCTTGAACTGGACAATAGTTCATCAAGGACTTTAGTTCACATATGAATGGGATTACTTAATTCCTTAAATGTTACTTGCAGTCCATGCTGGTCATGGACACTTATCCTAGGAACGATATTCCACCTCTGCTCGGTCAGGGCATTGTACTTATATCGGATATAGTCCACCCATCCTTCGGATTTAGACACTAAATCCTTGGAAGATGGACATGCTTCTTGGACATGTGCTTAGGCCAGGGTGTGTTATTGTAGTCTTCTACGGGATACCATCTACACACGCTTTTAAAAAACTTCGTAGGCTTGATATGGCATAGCAGATTGCCATAAGTGGTGTAGTTTATTGCATTCATTTCAAGGCTTTGTATTTCGGGGGTTTGTCACCCTTTGCGTGACAGGAAGTTGTGCTGTGGGCCAACAAGGACCCGATGTACTTGAAGTCCCACCTCTTTGAGTTGGGTAACGTATATAGTGCAGATAGATTGATGATAACTTCCTCATTGATGGTCATTTATTCCTTCTTTTGCGTATTAGACGAAATGTTATTAGATCAACTGCATATCAGTGTAGACGAAATGGGTTTAGGCAAAATGGGTTTAGACTTAAATGGTATTGACCCACTGGTATTAGACCGAAATGGGTTTAGGGAAAATGGGTTTAGACTAACTGGTAATTAGACCAAACTTGATTATTAGACGAACTGGGTTTAGACAAAAATGGGGTTTAGACCTAAAATGGTAAATTAGACCAACTGATCATTAGCCGAAATGGAGTTAGACAAAATGGGTTTAGAATACATGGTATATACCAACTGGTTATAGACAAAGGGTGTAGACAAATGTATTAGACGAAGTGGAAGTTAGAATATTGGGCATTAGCGAAATGGTTTTAGACAAATGGCAATAGGACCACAGTTGGAGTTCTTATTAGATCAAGTGGACAATAGACTAAGGGTTATTAGCATTAAGGCAATTAGACAATCTGATTTTAGACGAAACGTTTATTTTAGACAAGTGGTTATTAGACGAAATGGAATTGAACGAAGTTGATGATAGACCTGCAATTGGTTGCTCTGAAATGCCTACTTCAGTCTATGAGTTATTTATGACATGTGTCTCATTGCTGGTACATCAGAGAACTTGTTTTCCACTCATGAATCTTTCCAATTTAACCATTGCTGACTCCTCGGAGATAGATGACCTTAGTTTTGTCTAAAATTGGCAAGTATGTCAGAATTTTGTATTTGGACACCTACTATTTTTCTGTGTTTACAGGCTGTTTGGTTCAAATTCTATCTCCGTGATGTCACCAATTGTACACTCATCAACTAACTCTAGATGACATTACACATGGCAGGCTTTATGTCATCATCTCTTTAATTACTCTTTGCGCATATTTATGTGACATTAATTGTCGACTTTTACGTATACCTGGTAGTTTGGATCACATAATCAAGGTCTCCCACGTTGTTCTCAAACTCATATGGTCCAGAATACATGGCTTGCAAGGATTGCCTTGTGTATTGGACAAATTGCCAGAACTTTGTCACCCAGCCTAAATACTCTGTTCCTGGCACTGGTATACAATGTTTTCCTTTTTGCAGATCTGTTTGTTGAGTTTTGTTTGGCATTTTCTGTGGCTCTTTGGAGCATGTGTCTGAACTGAGACCACATAGTCTGAACTAAATTCACGATCAGGATTTTAAACAACCACTTTTTGTGTAGTTTCAATGGTCCCCTAACTTGTGAACAAACACCAAACTCAAATATGGATCTGAATCCTAAGGACTCTTGTACAGCAATCCGGGTAGCAACTAACATGAAAGAAACTCCTTCATCCCAATCCCTCTCAACTTCAAAACAAGAGGTTTTGATCAAGTGTTTTGCAATGTTTGGTAGGGGGGGATACATTCTAAGCCCCCCTGGGATGTCTGGGTGTATATGCTGAAGAACTGTACTGCGAAATTCCCAACTGGTCCCATGACTTGTTGGAACCAAACCTGACATGAACTTGAAGCCTTGTCAGATGAATGATTTTGGAAGGCCCTCCTAGGGTGAAAAACTTTGTTAGAAGCTTTCACAATACTTTGTTGCCTAATATTTCTCAAGGGTATTTAGCCTCGGGGCGTCTTTGTGGAAGCACAAATAGATGGTCAGTAAACTACTGATTCCTGACCTGGTCTTTGGAAGTGGCTAGCAATCCATTAACACCCTACTAAACGGATCATCAAATGCTGGTATTTGGTTTGTAAGGGAGCAGTAGGATTTTTCTGATTGGGCTTGCCAACCATTTGACATGCTGTGACAAGTCTTACAATACTCAGACACGCCTTTGGAGTGTAGGACGCACCAAAACAGACTCCTTTTGTAATGTGTATTTCTCACACCTAAGTGTTCTGCCATTGGGGACTTATCATGGGCAATGCCTATCACTTGCCTATGGTATACCTTTGGAACTATAATTTGATGCACAACCTTCAATTCCTCATCTACAAGTGCTTCGGGTGGCCGCCATTTTCTCATGAGGGACACCATTTTGCTTGTAGAAACATACAGGAATTTTGCTCGGCTTCCGTTGGGACAATGCCCTCTCACCTAAATTCCTAAGTGCTGGGTCGTGTGCTGCTCATTTTACAGCTTGTCATGGCTTAAAGGGTCCTCTTTACAGTCCCTTAAATCTATAATGCTCAGCAGTGGATTTGCATGTTTACAGCTTGTCCACTTGGTTGTGCTCAGGGCTGGATTTTCACTACTTGGGAAGTTAGTCTCCCCTGAAGAGGGAAGATACCTCAAATTCCTCTAATTTTGAGAGAAAAGTATCCTCTAAATTTGGGACCAAGTCATCCTCAACGCTCTTCCTATATGGTGAGTATTTTGAATCAGCACCGCTCACTGTTTTCTGTAGGGCTTTTCGGGTCATTGAACTAGTATTGCACATGCTGGGAAAAATGTTATTTCCTCATCAAAATTATCCACTGTACAGGGCCCTGGGAAACTAGGGTTCTGGGGGTACTTTCCCCCCTGCCAAATCATTCCCTAACAACATGGATACCCCTTTAACTGGGAGTTCTGTCTAACACCCCAATTTGGACAGTTCCAGAAACAAGTACTGATTTCAAAATTCATTTTGTGTAGCAGGGACACTATAAATCCATACCTATCCCCGGCATCAATGCACTAGGTCCTGTGGAACTCTCAATATCAAATGGAAGTGTATCTTCCAATATCCGGACTGAAGCGCAGCACGTGTCCAGCATTGATTTAAGGGTTTTGGATCTATACTATCACCTGAAAGTGACACAAATCCTCCAAAACAAAAGGATTCTTAAAGTCATCCCTACTTTTTCTGTGTCAATACCCTTTTGTGGGATTTCTTGCTTTCAACAGAAGAATGAAACGTTTGAACCTCAAAGTAACTGCACACCTATTGGTTTTGACTCACTGTTGGCTGTTCCATTTTTGGCCGCGCGATAGACATGTATACGACACCCCCCCACACCTTGAACTTGTATGTCCTGGCTTTTTACAGTAAAGGCATGTGAACTGTGATTTGGGTCCATCCCATGCTTTTGATTAGCCACCATACTGTCTTTACCCCGTTTCATGGGAACCTGCTGGGATTTCCCCTCCTGAGTGCTACCATGAGACGCTTGTTAGAACCCGACTATTGTTGTACTTGTTGTACCTAGTTAATTCTTGGCTAGGCCTACCTACTAGTATGACTTAATTTGTGTGTTAATGCATAATCATCGGCCTTAACGGCTGCTTCACGCAACTGTCAATTTTGTTTTCATCAAGAGGTGTTTTGATATCTGGATGAGACACTGTTTGAACTCTTAACTAACATCAACTCCCTAAGTCGACCCAAATTGTGCCCGACTTCTTTTAAGAGAAGCCAGCGATCAAACATTTGTTCCTTTACCGGGCAAATTCAACATGGTCTGGTCATACTTTTTCTTTTGACAAAAGACTGAATTTTTGTCTATATGCCTCTGGCACCAATTCATATGCTGTGAGCACTGCCTGCTTAAACCTCGTCATATTCACTACATTTGTCTAATGACATGGCCGAAATCTCTGTTAGTAAACAAGGTCCAAGATTTTCCTTGGGCCCATTTCAAAGCTTATTAGCAATTTTCTCAAAGTGTAAGAAGTATT
>JAMKCH010069146.1:0-157507 GCA_023653785.1 Ophioderma brevispina
GTAATGGTTTCTGTTTCAGAGATGTGTTATACATCAAAACGCGGTTGTTTTCTTTTAGGATAGGTAGTTCCCTTATCCAGTCATTGCAAACCCCGGATACCATACTTATTTACTTGTAAAGAAGGTGTCTGATTTATGGTGTCGAAAGCCTTGCTAAGATCTAAAATATACCAACGGTATGAAATTTAATTTCCAGATTCTTTCTCAGCTATTTTTGCAATAGAGTTCATTATGGCAATGCGTAGATTAGTCAGCCCTTGCCAGGGCTTGTTCTATCTTAGTTTTATCCTTTAACAATTTCTTTTCGAAAAAAATATTAATCATTGGTCAAAGTTAATTGAACACACAGTAGAATCTCAAGATTTCTTCTATCGCAACGAGGACAGAATTACGCCAATGCGGCAAAGACATAACATGCGAAATGCTGTTCACGCATGCCATAACAATTGGACCAGAATGTGAAGTGTGTTCCGGGCCGAATTTTGAAAAAAATTGGCCCTTGTTCGCCTTGAGGCATGTGAGGTTATGTTATGCCTTGGGCCACCGATGTTTTCGAGAATAATGGAGTTTTGACATTTTTATTCATTTGTCTAAAAATGTTGCACTCTTTTCATGTGGGGACACAGCTGTTTCCTTTCCTGGTTAAATAATATTGGTTTAATTTAGTGAGGAATAGTATCCCCTCTGGGGTCCGTTCCCGAAAGTTGTCGTACGACAGTCGTTCCTCTTTCTATCGCAACTTTGCGTAAGTTATCACTTCCGATTTACTCTGCGTTCCCGAAACTTATATGCACCGAAGATTTTCTCAAATTACAAAAATCTACGTCTGTCGTAACTAGCACGTACGCGTTTTCAACGACTGGGCCATGCGTTCCTGAAACTTAACTTAATCGCAGGATTTATATCGTAAAGTTACGCGAATGTTTCTACGTCTACTCATAGTTGACGTAGACTTGCCAAATAACGATACAATTTGATATCTGGACATTAGGACGAGCTAGTCTTTCGTATTTTATTTGGAAAGGCATCTTGAAATGTTTTCCGTTCGAGACCCGGGGTCACTCCTGTGTTTGTTGTTTGTGTGTTGTGTTTGGGGGGGGGTAAAGTGGTGGGGTGTCTGTTGTGGAGTATTGTGATTGTGTTTTTTTGGGTTGGTTTTGGGTTTTTTTTTTTTTTTTTTTTCGCGCATGTCACCCAATTACCGATTTTCAAAACTAATTTAAAAATTATGTAAGGGATAATCTGCTTGTCAGAATTTTCCTCAAATTTCAAACAGATGTTTTTTTTTTTTTTTTTTTTTTTTTGTATTTCAACCTCACATTTTAAGGGGCAATGTCTCCAAAAACCTCCAAGTTTTTCAGGCACCATCACCGTCCTTTTCCAAAGGTGAGTGATCCCTTCCCCCAAGTTGATTAGAACGGGATTATGAGTACAGTCATTCTAAGTTTGAAAACTTATTAAAATGTAGGGTTATTTTCCATTTAAGTGACGGATAGTATGTGTTTGTTTCTGTACTGTAGGCCTAGAATGAACACTCCTACGACATCGTTATTTATGTAACTTAAAGGTTACTAGCCGATTTAGGGTCTTGAGAAAAAGTTCCCTCTCTTGTATATATGCCTTACACGACCTTCACTGACATTGTAAAAAAAAAGTAACATATTATTGTGAGGTGTTGTTGCTAAAAAAAGGTTCAAAATGCTACATACCGTCCATAAGAATAATTGCTCTGTCATGAATATATTGACACACAACTATATTAGTCATGTTTATGACAAGCGCGCATGCTCAAAATATAGAAAAACTAAGTTTATTAATGATAAACTTATTTTTTTTGAGAAAACTGAGTTTTTTTTCAAGAAAAAAGCTTGGTTTTTTTTTTTTTTTTTTTTTTTTTTTTTTAATTTTTTAGTTTTTTTCTGAACTCTAACTTATTAAATTGGGAAAAACTAACGTCTGTTTTTTCTTTACCATACATTTAATCCTAATACAGAAGACGAAAACTAATAGGCCTATACCCCTATTGTGTCCTTTTGAAAGCATACAATATACGCGAGATGTCCATAGGCGTAAATCCCGGGGGGGAGGGGGGGATATATCAAACCAAAATAGATCTTGATGAGGGGGGTTTTTTTTGTTGGTCAATGGGATCACCCCCCCCATCAATGTTGATGCCTGTTCAGTGTTTGGGAACCAAAAGTAACCTCAATTTTACCATAATAGCAAAAATGGTAAAAGTTCGCGCGTTTCGCGCGCATTTTGTTCTAGTTGCATTACATTAAGGTTTTAGCTTCTAAATGGCAAAATTTTAGCGCGCTCGCGCGCACAGGTGCTAGTAATGGTTACTTTTACAGCAAACCCGGTTTCATTCATTAAAGTTTCGTCAACCCCATCCCCCCAAGTCAAAAAGAATTTACGCACTGGAGAGGTCATCAATAAATCAATACTCAATACAGTTTTTTTTTTGACCGTCGTGCTGTCAAGCCATATTTCACACAAGTTGTAAACGGGGATACAAATGATAAAGACATCACATGTGGTTTTGGATTAGTGGGAGCTAACTATAGCTCTTCAATGCAAAATATTAAAACCTAAATGACAACCAGATGTTAAATGCGTGGCCGTTATGCGAAGAGTCCAAACATTTTATTGTGGAATAACAAAAACGACATGTATAGGCCCTATGTGGCTGTGATCCACAGTCTCCACGACTTACCTAAAAGGTGAGGGGGGCACTCACATATGAATGATATGGGTGTAAGGCTAGCGCTCAAACCAGGGGCATCCCGGTGACAGACTCCTGCAAAAAATAGGGTTCTTTTTGTTGGCGTTGACGAGGCACCAAATTGCCCCTAAATAAGGGTTGTTTACGGGTGACAAAATTTGCAAAATTTTTAAAATTAGGTTAAAAACGCGTGTTTTTTTGTTTTTTGAAATTTGCAATTTTTCTAAAAAATAGAGGTCTTTTAAGGTTGAAATGTTTACACTTTTCCAATTTATTAAATAGGGATCTTTGGGTGACATGGTAAAATGGATCAAAAATATTGGTCTTTGGGTGCGATTTCAATAAAATATGGGATCATTGGGTTTTTTTTTTTTTCGGTAACACCCAAATGCTGAAAACGGGGGTCGTAAGCCTGACATAGCGTACAAATCAAAATGCAGAGCCACACCGCACGCACACACAAAACACGCACGCACAAAAACACACACGCACGCACACACACACACCCACACGCACACACACACACCCATTAGCACAACACGTACACACACAATTGCAAGTGCCACAAATGGTTAATAAACTAGGTTCATTGTAGAAATAATAAAATGAGGAGTCACCACGTTTTTGGGGTCCCCGTTATTAAAGATTATCCCGGGGTAATCCCCGGGGTAATCTTTAAAACGGGAACCAAAAACGGGGATCCCTTTATTTGTCCTTATTCAATGGTTATATCGTCATCAAGGGGGTCTAACCCGGGTTAAAATTACTAATAAAATACCAGTAGAAAGCCAGTTATTATTAGAGGGAATAATTGTAAAAAATCTGAGTAAAAAACGGCGCAAATTGTTGATGTCACATTTAGCCAGAAAATAGAAATGATTTTTTTTTTTTTTTATGGCTAATATTTCAACGGATTATCACAGTTATGGCGTTAAAGTGCAATTTCATGATCCACAGCCTCGTCCCCGACTTATCTCAAAGAAGTGAGATTTTATAGCATAAACCGTTCGTCCGGCCAAGTATGTATGTGCGTTAATTTCGTGCAAATTCGATCTACTCTATAAAAGAAAACTCGTATTTTTGTATTTTTCTAAATTACAGAAATTACAAGATGTCTATGGGATATTGGGAGTGCGATACACTAATTCGCCTCAATATCCAACAAAACATCAGGAATCAACAGACATTGTTTGAAATACCTGTCTGAGGATATCTAGGTGAATCGTTAACAAAAATAAATGTGCTAGGATCACGAAAATACACCGTTAAGTGGATAAGTACAATGGGAATATAATTTTAAACCCACATTCAATTTTTGTGCAGAGAATCTATTTTTCAAAACTGTGTATTGTTTGGAAGTGTGTAACTTGGGAACACGCTTCTTAAGGTTAAAAAAAAAATCGATTGCACCGTTAAGTAGTGATTATGAAAAGGGCCTATGAGCCCCCCTCATCCACTTGCGGGAGTACCCATAAAGAATAATAATTGTTCAAAATGTTTTGGTAATTATTTGTGGACTTATGCACTACCTACACAAAATATCATTAGAATTAGGTGGCTTTAACCAACTATAAGCTGATATGTAATTTGATCCGAATTCACTTGCCGTACAAATGAATGGGCAAAACATGGTTTGAAAAAGACGTCACACTCAAACACTCAAAAAATAATTTTCTGTATCTTCTCAATAAAATTAAGTGTAAATTTAAAGGTGCATTTAATTTTATTAAGTAATTTCCAATGATATCTTAAAGTTATCACGTATACAACATGTTATAAAATGTTATGCAAAACGATCTGGGCGGCAAGGCGTTACGCCATAAAGCTGCTGCATTACTTTGGAATTGGCATCCATTCTGCCAAAACAAAATACGTATTACCTTACGTGTACTGTAAAAATGAATTCAAAAAACGACGAAGATAGAAGTATTTGGCGAATTATGGGCTATTCCAGCAATTATTTCATACTACTCAAGTGACAGTGGGGGGCATTCCCATACCCTTCTTCTTCGAAAATGCATGTGAATTCCCATAATGAAATCCAAAGTGCCATGGGAAATTCCCAATCATGAACAATAACCAAAAGTGCAGCAAGAGAATTCCCACAATGAAATCGTAAAACATTATCAAATAATCCAATTGTGATTACTGTAACCAAATCAATGAATAGAGAGTAGCAAACCCAAAGACCATTGAGGAATTTCCCATGATTACAGTGTGTTGCCAAAATTACCATTGAAAACCTTCAGAAAGCAGGTATAGTTTAACTATTTTGTTGCCGTTAGAATGGATGGTAGTAACTTTTACATTCCTTTTTACTCTATGTAGTACTTAAAGGGGGTGACCCGAATCGACAACCGATTTACAACAACAAACTGAAGAAAGTCAGTTTTTTAGAAAACGATCAGTGATATTTAAGGCCCAGGAAAAGTCGTAAAATGTTAAGGTCACCCCACACATTAACGTTCTATGGCCAATTTAAAGTTTGCCTTCTCCAAAAGGCTGGCGACCATTTAAGGCCAAAATTGCAAATCAAGTGTTTTGATTATATGCTTCCACATGGAGTGAGAAAACAAAACTTTAATTGATCGCGATTCGGTCACCCAACTGAATCGTATAATTGATAATTCCTAATAGTGTATCGCTTGATGTTGACATTCAGTAAAATTCAAGTAGCCCCATGTTAGCTTTATTGACATAAATATGCCTGGGAAAATACCATAAAAACAAAGTACTTATCATCTAAAGCGATTTTACAGTAGTTTTATTGTAAAATGCAAAAACATTTTAAAAAAAAAAAAAAAAAAAAAAAAAAATTATACACACAAAAAAGATCGACCGTGAACGTTGTCGGTAAGGAGGCCGTTTCCAGAATGAGAAGGTAAACTTTTGTGACTTTTGAAAAAATTATCGCATTTGCGAATCTACATGCTTTCATCAACTCCTGGATTCTAGCTTAAAAGCATGACCAGCTTAGGAAGTGGTTTATTTTTCGAAACAACATTGACCGTGCACCGCTTTCTTGGTTTCAATGAATGTTGGTACATAGTTACTTTATTATTTTTTTATGTATATATGTTGAATCCATGGACTTTTCACCTCGTTTATTTACAGGCGAGACCTGGCTTGCATTACGCAACATTCTCAGAGTATTTACCGACTACCTACACATTCTTTTTACTCAAGAGTTTTAACATTGTGGTTGAACTATCACGTGGCCCATTTGCCCCTTTTGAAGATTTCGTTCGACCGGAATTCAATCTATTCGTGTGGGGATTTTTAGCCAATCAAAGTAAAGAACCCACTCGTCGTTTCACTTAGAAGCCGGCCCATCGAACAATACCAGGTATAGTGGGCACGTCGGTAGTCATGTGGTTGTCCTATCTGTCAGAATTATTATTGTCCACAATAGCTACCAATGGGGCACAAGTTATAAGAATTGCCGAATGGGGTCATGAACCCCATTCGCCACTCCACCTGCATGTTGTTTTTCAGAGTCTGTTAACTTCATCTTTCATTGCATGGCATGGAGTAATGTCTTAGGAGTGGGTTATTAGGTACATACAAAAAGGTGATAGTAAAAAGTACGGGAACATGTTTATATTTATTTATTAACTTTTATTTTTTTTATTCCGTTAAAAATTATAGTAAACCTTGGTGCAACCCGAGCTCAACCTGGTTACCACGTTAACTGGTTATACGCATTTTTTCTAGAAAATGAGCAATACATGGGTGTCTCAGAGAGAATTACAACCTAACTATTGGTGACCAGAAACTTAAAAAGTGAGTATCCACATTGAAAAGGTTTAAAAAATCTTAAACCACAATTTCTTTTTAAACATTTTAATGTTTTATTTTTTTCGTTTTTGGGTTTTTTTAAGTTTTGAAGAAATAAGCGATATGAAACACATGTTAATAGACACTTCCTTCAAGTTTTGTCACATAATGAAGATTTGATGTAAAACGGCTGATTACGTGTGTGATATGTTCAAGTCTGTCTTCTTTCAATTTCCCAAAGAACGGCCTTGTTTAAGAATTTGTGAGTTCAATGCCATTTTGGTTGTTTTGCTATAGTAATAAACCAATGACCGAACAATCATAACAAAAATCCAACAAGAAAACAAAACTTGGAAATAACAAGAATGATCATCTTTATTATGAAAAACACCACCATTAAAATCTGTAGAAAATGTGAAATATGTTAGCTGAACTAGGTGGCACTGCATAGACTTAATTGAGAAGTTTAATCAATACCTTAACAGGTGGTTAACTGAACAATAAGATATTCACAATTGTTTTATTCAAATAAACAATATCTTAGTCCAATAAGATGGTGGAATTACATTTAAAATAATAAAGGCATATTTGAGTGGCAAAATTCAAAATTTGCATGTTGGCATGCGGGGATATACCAAATCTTGAATGTGTTTTATCAAAACGGAAAATGTACATATCTGAATCAATGTTGCAAACAGAAAAAAGGTGAACATTTGGTAGTTGAAACCGTTCTTAGATTTGATTTGCACACAACCTAGTTGAATATAAAATTTTACTTCATTTTCAATATTAATTTCAAAGCATAACTTTTCTAGAAAGCTGCATGATGATATGCAATTTAATTAAATGAAAAAGGAATTTGCTTGGATTGGCGACACCATGGTCTTAAAACATTAATTTGTCAAAAAGACGGAAGATATCATCTGACATTTCTTCAATTTTCTCAATTTTTTAAGAGCAAAAGAGAAAAAAGAGTAAATTTCTTTTTGGTAATGTATGTGCAATATTAATATGTTGAACCTGGTGCAGAATATCATCTAATTTTGTTTTAAAGAAATAAAATGAAAAAGAAAATGAAAGAAATATTGATTTATTCTTGCTGATCTGTCTGAATAACTTTTATTACAAAACTTGGAAGGAAGTGTCCATTGACATGTGTTAATCATCGCTATTTCTTCAAAAATACTCTGAACCGATAGAGTGACGTTTACATTAAATATTGCACAAATGATAATGTGGTTTAAGATTCTTTTTAAATTTATCAAATGTGATACTCACTTTTGAAGTTATGGTCACCAAGAGTTAGGTGTAATTCTTTCTGAGACACCCTGTATGAATCAGGTCATGCGACTTGCTTGCCTGAGTCCGATATTCAAGAAATGACTTTGTGTCAATATATAACTTATTGGTCCGAAAGGAATAGACGTGAACCCATTTTTTTCTCAGAATTTGATAATGTATTTGCCAAAATAATATTGGTGATAGTTGACCAAACAATTAGTACGAACCAGAACGTGGTCTATACTTATATTCGAGATAAAGCGGTCTCAATTAGAGTAAATAATTAGCTTGGTTTAAAGTGATTTATGTTAAACGGAAGCAATGTTTTTATTGGTTTTAGAAAGATGATTGCAGTTAGCCATCTAAATTATATTGCTGAACGTCTTTATGTTCCCTCATGAATTGCCAAACTCTATGGTTTATTCAAACATGATTCTATTCTTTGAATTGGGAGGCCTGGGCTTGGCCAAACCCGATAATTTCGGTACACCATTCGCATTGTGCTACGGGACCCATAACATTCGCAATTGTTTTGAAGTATGATTTTTTTTAAAAATTGCTGAGCCTTTTATTCAATGGATGACAACCAGAACGTCAAGATATATACCGTAGTCCTATGATGCATGAACGCTACACTAGACAAACAAGATTTGGAAATGGGCATGGCACTATGCTCTACAATCGCTTCTCCCCACTTGCGTGTTGTACTAACCAGCAGTACCATTAGCTACAGCGACGACCGGCTCTCGTTCATGGTAATATGGTAGGCGGTCCATAAATATCCCGGTTGAATGGGTATTTTCCAAAGAAGGCGGTCCAACTTTTCAATCAAGGCCGGTAGAGCGGCAGCTAGTAAAACCGAATGGGTTCCGAATTTTGATTGGCTGAAAAGCATAATCGGATCGGTTTTTCCCGGTCGACCGAGACTTTTCCCCACTCGTCCGGGTCCATTCGAATAATGACCGTCTTGGCTAACCATCGTCTTACATGTTATGAAGAGCGGGATCATCAATTCGACATGAGGGATGAAATATCTGTTAGAGTAATAGTCCAGGCTACAGATTCTGATCTAATATCAACCTTGTTTTATTAGATATATAATGTTTTTCAACGGGTTTCTAGACCAGTTTTTATGCTGATTCTGAATCCGATGGATGCCAGACGAGCAACCTTGAGCATTTTTGTAAAAACGCAAAAATCAAAATGGCCACCAAAACACAAAACATTCATCTCTGGTTCACTCAAAAGTTGTGATTTTGCATCCTGTCTCGTTTAACATTCATTGTAACCGATTAACATATGATTCTTTAACCACGTAACAATGAATTCAATATGGCCACCAATACCAACTTGTCTGATCGTGATCTATTTTTGACCGCAGGTTGGTAATTTGGTATCGATCTTGATGTTTTGCAGTCAAGAAATTAATTAAAATCATAAGACAAAATTTTAAAAATGTGATAATAAAATTCCGTCATTATATGATCCAAAGATGGCTTCCGATACTCTAGATGGCTATAATTAATAGCTTTGTCTAACCTAGTACTGCAATGTTTGTGTATATCTATGTAAGTCAATCAGATCAATGTACACAGCATTAGGTAATCAGGGGAATCGATACAGGTAAGATTGCATCCAAATGGGTATCCATATGGCTGGAAATGGCACTTACTAAGCGGCGAAAAATCCGATCAACGTAATAGTCCTAGAGGGATATGTTTCTTTCTTTGTTTTTGGTAGGTTTTAAGCGTCCATTTTGCCATCCCTGAGTTAGATATGTGATGAATAACGACTCAATGACACTTAAAGCAGTGTACGCCCCTAATAATAGACGGGATTTCTATTCATTTGTTGTCGTTAGGTGGTGCACTCCCGATGCTCTACTAATCTCGTTTCATAATGCTAAGTTTGACCTTCACGCGTGTATGGCCTATCTCGTTTAATATACCATGCACAACACTGGTATGAGATTACAGTGAGGCATTATAGAGGGGCGCCAAGCAGTTTCTCTCGGGCGTACACGGCCTTTAAGATAGCCTTACTGGTGTTTTTGGACGTGATAATCCAAATAAAAACCACAAATATTATATCTGTTAGCCTACAGCGTTGAATGCATTTAATGCCTTATGATTGACCAACTTGGCAGGCATATTGAACGCCTATCTAGAATGCAACCTTGCAGATATCAATCACTTTGATATGTTTTATGATATTTAATAGCGTCTGAAGCAGTTATAGTGATGTACACAAACATGGCAGCCCTCGCCTTTAAGTAGTAATGAATTTTGCCATTTTAGAGCCATCTTGAATAATTTATTGATTTGATTGATTAGAAATTGTTGAAGGTTATTCATATTGTTTCATTACCATTTTATATGATTGCTAAAGCATTGGTATATATATCATGTTACCATTCACGGTCAAAAGTAGACAAAATATCAGATGGCGTTTTGTATTGGGAGGCCATATTGAATCTTTAATTAGGTGGTTAATGAATCACATTCTAATTGGTAACAATGGGCGTTTTGACTGGACAAGCAAAAAAAATTACAACTTTTGAGTAGTTAACATATGAGTTTTTAGTGTTTGGTGGCCATTTTGAATTTTTGCGTTTCCTCGAAAATGCTCAAGGTTTTTTCGTCTGGCATCCATCGGATTCAGATTCAGCAGAAAAAACTGGTCTAGAAAACATTGAAAAACATTATATATATGGTATAACAAGGTCACATGGTCTGTAGCCTGGACTATAAGGGTTGGGTAGCTTGTAGCATCAAGGTTTACAGCCAGACAAAGTATAAACCCTATACCTGTTTGCAAAAGTAAACAATTAAAATAATTAGGTTATAGTTGAATTAACTTGGATAGAGACATTGATAGATCTCATCGTGTCGGTAAAGGTGATAATGAGTCTCGCGCGATTATCGTGAATTCACGCGACATGATGTCAAAACCAAAGTCCTCAGGGCCCGGCGCAAGCTTAAAGGTTCCGGCATTGTGATCCGCGAGGACCTCACCATAACTAACCAGAACCTCCTTAAATCTGCCAAACTCAAAGACAACGTCTCCAATGCTTGGTCTTGGGACGGCAAGATCTATGCCACGAGGAAGGACTCCAAGAGGATCTATCCCATAAGGAGCGAAGGTGATATCACAAAATTATAAACTGCTTTTGTTTAAATTTGGCCATTTATTACAATTCGTGCTCTTGACGTTACCACAAGTCAGAACTATTCGAATAAGATTATATTATATAATAAATGCTGAGTTTGAAGGTACTCAGGAACCCTTTTTATTTTTGATAATGACCCATAATCCTCATCATATTGGTCTACATTACCAGAGTAGGCCTGTTATCCTGTAAGGATAGTTACCACAAGTCAGAACTATTCGAATAAGATTATATTATATAATAAATGCTGAGTTTGAAGGTACTCAGGAACCCCTTTTTATTTTTGATAATGACCCATAATCCTCATCATATTGGTCTACATTACCAGAGTAGGCCTGTTATCCTGTAAGGATAGTTACCACAAGTCAGAACTATTCGAATAAGATTATATTATATAATAAATGCTGAGTTTGAAGGTACTCAGGAACCCTTTTTATTTTTGATAATGAGCCAAAATTCTCATCATATTGGTCTACATTACCAAAGTAGGCCTTGTTAACCGTCATATCTCTGTAAGGAAAGATATCTTTTTTAATCCGCCTTATATATAATTATACTGTTCTTGTTTTGTAATTAATGTGTCGCCATTGAGTATCCGCTCTGATATTCTGATACGACCAATAACCGTATCTCTATTACTTACCATGTTTTTCCCGTGCTTTCATTTGAGTGCCTTTATATTTTTTTATATCACAATCGGGTTTTGCACATCAGGATGTCAGCTATGCTCTAGGACCACAAAAATACCCACCCACAAGGGTAATATTGTGGTTATGTGTGTTATGATGGTTAACTGCAGACCTCAAGTTTTGTGATGGTTAGTGGTGGTTTAGTGGCGCTTGTCCATGGACATAATTACCACAATCAAATTTTGTGTAGTTTGTGGTGTCTAATGGTATGTGCAAGTAGGATAAAGTTGTGGTACATTGTGATCTGTAGTAAGTCCTCCCAATATAAAAACCTACTACTGTGTTATTAATGATGCCTGTAGGTTTCCTATCTCTGTTTGTATTATTATGATTTTAAGTATTAATGGTATTATCCTTTTTTATCAAAGACTATTGAGTATTCCATATTTCTTGCAAGATTGTTTGATATTAAAGCTTACATTCTCGTTTCTGTTTGGTTTGTCATGGGTTATAATGATGTCAAGTTCCCTGTCACTATACACACAACACACACACACACACACCACGCATGCACACTACGTACACACCAACTTCCTGTGTTTATACTCTCAATGAGACCCTTGCCACAGGAATGCTTTAAATTATCTGCCACACTTCAAGGTATTGTATGATGAAGACTTACCATCGACATTGACTCATTAGCATGGTGTAATAATGCATACATTTGGGCACAATGTAGTATGTCACGAGCTATGATCTATAGGTTCAGGTCAGTTTTGCTGTGTTATAATGTCATTCCATGGTATTATTTTATTCATAAACACTGGCATTAATCTTTGTTTTCTTCTTCACAGTATTTACATTACTGTTTTTGTATTATATTGTTGATATTACAGTTAACTGATTTAAATGATGTACAACTTGGTACTTAATACAGAAAACACACACACCACCCACAATCACTGCCTACACAACCCACACACCCACACACCCACCCCACCCCCACACAAACACCACACACACACGAATCAAGTACATATACATTTTCATAATGTCCGAGTTTCGTAAAGCTGGTGTTTATGATACCAATGGTTTCCTACTTTGTATGTTTATTTATAATAAAAGTATCATGTGTATTATCCTTTCTTTACTATGACTATGTGATTAATTTATGTACATTGGATAATGTAACATTCTTACGGCTGTTTATTTTGGTCTGACTGATTTAAATGATATCAACTACCTGGTACTTTACACACACATACACATACACCATCATCATCACCAACACACATACATACATACATGTATATACTCAATAATATCAATGTTATTCTTTCACAGAGAGTGCTTCAATCTGCTTATTCATTATAGTTAAATTATTTTGTACTAAATTGATGCAATATCATTATGGCGTTTATCATCTGGCTTATTTACATGCATTTTTGAACAATGTGTATATGTCAACCTTTATTCAATGATCAGATCATAATGTTTTTTAATGATACCAATAGTTTCTTACTTTGTATTGTTTTTATTTATAAGACATGCGTATTAATCCGTGGTTCACCCCATCTCAATTACTATGAGTTTATTTTTGTGGCACTATGGATAATATATTTTTACTGTTACTTGTGTGGTTTGTCTGTTTTAAAATGCTGTCACTTCCCTGTACTTAACTCACGTATACATACGCCACACCTACACACCACCTTCCAGTATCGTACAACACACACCTTTACTCAACAACAAGTACATACACACACTCTTGTTCATATACTCTCTCAATACCTCAATGTGATCCTTCCACACGAACCTCAATATGACTCAATACTACCTGTGGAATCAAAGATTGATCTTGTCAATGTAGTATGGTTAAGATCAGTGATGCAGTATGGCACTAAATAGTATTTTTTTTATAATAATCATGTCCTGGATGGGTTCAAATGATCATTACACATGCATCAAACACACTCAGACTTACCACACACACATTACCCACACACAATTTACATGTGCACACCCATCACACAACCACACACACATTTTCACATAGATATTACAGCAAGTATATTATTATTATTATTTTTATTATAATGCATCCAATATTATGTTTCTATATTATATACCGGCCATGCAATTGTGTACATTGTAACCAGTATTATTTGTAAAGTTTTTATACAAATACGACCTTGCATTACTGTTCGTTTGTTAATAATTTCTCCACCTTGGTTTTTTGGCCAAAAAAAAATATTATAAGTTTATACTGCCTTAATCTTTTATTGCGTACATTTTCCTGTATTCCTGTTTATTTTTCCTGGTAATTTTATTCTGTATTTGTATTGTTCTTGTCCTCTCCTTTCTACCTACTATTTTTTACTATTTTCTGATACTCAACTCTCTCTCTCTCTCACAGCCTACTTCCAATAGTACTGGGGGTTCATTCTCTTCTCTCTTCTTTATTACATCTTCCTCTACATTTTTTTAACTTTTCATGCCTTACTCTACAACATCCGAATTACCCTTTAACCACGTTCTCCATGATTATGACTACTATGCTAGCCTTTATTGAATTCTTCACTGATACCAAATTAAGCATCACCAACTTAAATTGCCTTATGTATTAATCCACTCCTATCTGATCCCCATATCTTCTGAAACTTGTTACCATCCTCTATTCAATTTCACTCGAAGTCTCTCAATGAAATGTTCCCCCCCAATATATACAGAAGATCGCTTCAATAACATAACAAACCAGTCAGCAGCGATTCATTTTCGATTTTTTCACAGTTTAAAACTGTCCGTAGGCATTACTAAAATTATAATGAATTTTCCGATTATTTGAACCATCTAAATCACACATTCTCCTATTCTCGCCTTCTCAGAAACATGGCTTACAAACACCAAATGCCCACCTCACTTTGAATGCTATAGTTATATCCCAGACCACTTACTGGTAGGGGAAGGGGTGGTAAAATGCATGTATCTTAATAATCAGTTTCTCATCAGTACTTGATATTACCATGGGTCCGAGTCGGATACATTATTATTGAATTAAAACAATTATTTCAACGACAAACCTAAATCATTGGTTGTTGGTGTAATTTATAGGCTTCATTGAATATCCCATTTCACAATTCAATGAAACTATCACCACTTTCACCGACTCAATAGGAATCCCCAAGATCTCTTTCTTGTGGGTGCTTTTAATATCAATTTAATTAATTGATTCAACTAGTCCACCTGTTAATGTATTTTATCAACACATCACTCTTACCACTCATACATTTTTAAATAAATCGTCCACCAGAATAACTCATAACAACACCACATAATTGACAATGTTATCACCAATTCAACTGCAACTTAATCAACTCCAGGTATTTTTGTCACTGATATTACAGACCATTTCCCTATATTCTACATTACACCTCTCAATAAAATATCCTCCTAAAAATACACTCTACAAACGTGATTATAGAGCAAACACAATAATACGTAACTTTAGTCGCCATCTTGCTCGATAACAGGGAAACACAAATCACAACAGAACCAAATACGTCGTAACAAACTTTATTGCTACTTACTCGAAAAATTATGATGAGTCCTTCAATCATAAGAAAATTGTTAGCACAACAGCTTAACAACCCTCGGCTGACAATGGGATTGCTAGATTCGATCAATCCGTAAACTAATCTCTATAGTCTTTTACCTCAAAGAAAAACAACTGATGGCAGCCAAACTAAAACAACCAGAGCGCAGCTGCATAAGCCTATAATATGAATGCCATTCAAAGACAACAACAACATCCTTTTAAGTACCTTTATATATTATATATTAAACCTGCTTTGAATATTCCCTCAACGTACTTCAGTAAAAATCTTACTTATATAAGTTCCATTATGATGATAATGGTTTTCACAATTGCTTTAATTTACAATGAAAATTCTCTTATTATGCCACCAAGTTATTGTTTTTTCAGCTAGTCTTTTCCAAGCTACTTTAAAAGTTCACTCTTTTTGTTTCTTAACCGTTAAGTTTTATTATACACATGCTATTTGAAAAGTCATAATCACATGACTGGAACACTTCAACACATTGGTGTCGTGATCCCCCTAAGGATTTTAAGATTTTACATCATCTGACCCGTTAGCCTAAAGTATAGCCTGTTGCCTAATCATACTTGCAACTTCGATCTACTCTGGAAGAAATTAGAGTCATTTTTTTATTTTCTGTCCGAAAAAGGACAGAAATTATAATGCAGTGGCCTTGGCTCTGGGCCCCAGATATAAACAATTGTTAATAACATCAAACCCCTCATCAAAATCAAATTGGAATTAATCTTTTCTTGGGATATCTATGAACCATAAACAAAAATGAGGTGTTAGAGCACAAAATGCACCTTTAAAAAAATGATTTAAGTGGTCTGCATTATCTTGAATGTACGTACTGCACTTGTTTTACTATTGAAAGGGTCACTTTAAAATTTTTTCAGAAAAGGGCGTTCCCATGTTTTTAAAGCCGGGTGTTTTAACATCTTTATAATTGCATACCACGAGTATTATTCACCCCTGAAATGAACAGCCCAAAATTTTTATTTTTATGTTAATGATATTACAATGCGCCTTTAATCATGGTCAATAGTAAATTGTTACTTCATTGTCATACGCAATTTAATTATTATGATGTGAACTCCAAAAAAAGATACCACAACTAATCTGGGCTTTAAGTATTTTTTAAAATTAATTTTCACTTGACAATTACTTCCTTACTTCAGTGACATAGGCTATCAATAGCATCTAATGTAATTTATGACATACCGTGTTTATGTACTGTTTAACTTACCTGAAACCACAAAATATGGCAATTTTAATGGCAATGACTTTTAAAAAAATCATATTGTTGTTATGAAAAACCTGTTTATTTGCGTTTCAACTTCCAAGGACAGCAAATATTTTGTCTGGATAAGTATTTTAAGTCGTCGAGATTCAATCGGTAAGACATGCTCCATGTGACCTGCCAATACAGGGAGTTTGTCAATCCTGTGTGTGAATCTTATTACACACAATTTTATTAATGGTGAGTAATTCATAACTTCTTCATTCTCTTTTAATTTGTCCCTTAACCGACTAACCCCCGGGGGGTCCCAACTATGGTGTGGGTGGGACGTGCATCCACGATCTCTGGAAGTTAGGACCATAGCTATACCATTGTTGCCAAAAAAGGGACCCCCATTAAAGATTACCAGAGATGCAAATTTTAGGCCAAATTTAACCCAAATTGCCCTGGTCACTGCAAAATTTTGACATTTAAGCACAAATTTGACAATTTTGGCTTCAGAATTGAGGAAATGCGGCTATTTTCCAAACAATTTCAGAAAATTTTGAAAAAAACAACAACCCCATTGATATCCCAAAAAATTAGGCATGAAAAGTAGGGGGTCATTGAGATACAGAAGGCTGCGGAAAAGGGGACCGATGTCTGTGGCACGTCCCTGTATGGTCATTGGTGTTGAGAACCCCCCCACTTACCTGTAGTTTCACTTTCAATAACATTATTGTCAATGGCTAAGAACCAGATTTTAAAAATTTGTTTAGTAATCACTCTTTGCAAAATGTTGATATATCATTGAACTAAAATTATTCTGAAGTCCATGGTCCAACCACTATGTGGTAGCAATTTAGCCCAAGGACAATGCCTGACGTGTGGTTTTTTCAACTTTCAACATATGACTTGTGGTGTGGATAACAGAGAGTAGTAGTACGGTAAAATGGTCAAAAATTACTAAATACATATCAATATAACTCGACTAAATACAAACCGATTTCAACAATCGACACTTCCAAATTGGGCTACTGTTACCCCATTATAATACCGCACTAGGTTTTAACACTTCATCCCATAAAAATATTGAAAAAGCAAAAACAATTTCACATTCAGTGTAATAGGTGACAAGCTACAAGGTTAGATGTAAATCATGCAAGTTCCCAAGAAATAAACAATGGTTGCATTTAAATTGCTTCATAAGTAGCAGAGGGGTGTTTTGAACGAATCCCATAATACATTGCAATGTGGTGTGTATATGTCTGTATAAATCATATGTCAGTAATTTAGGGCAGTGTAAAGAAGTTAAAGGAGTACCAAACCTTCCCATTATTAAATTTTTTCAAGTACTAGGGTTTGTGTGCAGAAATGTATGTCGAAAAAGGGTCGAGTTTTAGTATTGAAAAATGGGATTTTTGTGGGATCACCGGCGGGATCATGCATGGGATGATGGGTGAAATGTACCAAAACTATGCATGTGGATGGGGAAAATCTCTCTTAGGGCGCTGATGTGTTTAAGGCCACTTATGAGTGATTGGTTGAAAAGTGAGGGAATGGGCTGTTTCAAGTAACCACAAGTGCAGTTAAAGTTCAAGCATATTACTATTATTATAGTGCGCTTTTGAACCAAGTGTGAACATTGCATTCGTGAATGAGACTCTTGCATAACTAAGCACTATCTTCAGGAGCAACTGGGAATGATGAGTGTAAAGTACACATGGTAGAAGGCACGTGGAAATTTAGACACTGGAGAAGATTTGGTGGGAAACAATAACAAACTCCTTCGGGGAGCAATTAACATAACTATCATCTACCTAGCTAAGCATGAATTTACGGCTAAGTGGTTATCAGACTATGCTGCAAATGCAATGCCTCTCTATGCCATCTCTTGATAATGCAATGGCTTTCAGCTTCACCAGCATGCATCTATCTTACATTGTAGGACCACAGACAATTCAGCATAATCTTTGCCTACAAACACAATTCATGCCAAACACACACAAAAGGACGACCAAAATGCCCAAAACGCAACACCTGCTCAAATTTTCAATCCCAACATACCTTTTCAAGAATGTCATAACTTTGCATACCTGCGTAGTTTCAAAAGAATTGGACAAGACAATGATAGACTAAGTTTTATGAGAGAACATTGGTTTTCCTACTCTCAAAATTTGCTACTCGATGACAATAGCCTATATGATAGGCTAACAATACAAAATAAGCTCACACACACTATAGGTGCGGTTAGTCAAAAGTAAAGACACATAATTTGAACTTAAATAGAGCTCAAACATAACTTTAAATCAAACTTGGAATAATTTCTTAATACACTCATAGGTGAAACCTAAGGGTAACAATCTCCAAACACGCTTTACTTATAATAAAAACAACATAACTGATCCTTTTGATATCACCCCGCACTTTCATAATTACTTAGCAAATTCTTGTAAAATCTGCGCACAAAGATCCCTCCACCTAAAAAACCATTCCATCACCATCTAAATAGCATACAAAACTCCCTTTTCTCCACCCAGTTTCTGTTGATGAATTACACAAACTCCGTAACTTGTTAAAACCCCCAGCAAAAGTGTCGGGATTGATAATATCGATCCTGGTATTGCTATAAAAACTTTGATCACATTGTAACTCGCTTCTGTCTGTACATATTCATCAATCACTTAGCACAGGCGTCGTTCCCAATGATCTTAAATCTGCTAAAGTTATTCCAATTGATAAAAGTAAAGATCCTAATGACATTAGAAACTATAGGCCTATCTCCGTCCTCCCAGGCTTCTTAAAAGATTCTTGAAAACATCATGTACAATCGCTTATTTACATTCGGATCAACACCTATCCTCTCAGACGCACCGTATGGCTTTAGGCCCAACCGCTCTACATAATGTCTGTCTCTTCTTGAATTGACAACTAACCTCACTCAAGCGCAAAAAATAAGAATCATAAATACCATGGTAATTTTTCTGGACCTATCCAAGGCGTTCGATACCATAGACCATGATATTCTTCTCATTACATCTTTCAACACAACGGTGTACGTGGTATAGCCTTGGATTGGTTCAAAAAATACCTCACAAACCCGTACGCGCATCTGTGTTCGCCACTCAAGAATTTTCGCAAAGGCAGAAATTACCGTCGGAGTTCCACGAGGCTCAATATTGGGCCCGTTGCTCTTCATCATTTTATATGAATGACATTACCTCTGATTTCGAACTCACTTAAATGGTCTGGCCGCGATCGCTAAAGCCTCTGTCCCCAGCACCCCAGATTTTACCTGGAAGTGGTCAAATTTTGGTATCAAAGAAATACTGCTATTTTGCTCATTTCCCTGTCAATCTTAGTGCCAGAGGATGTTCGTTTGGAGTTATTAATTGAAAATGTTCCCCATTTTTTTGGTCGACCAATATTCATTTTAACACAGTACTCTATGGGCTTAACAAATCCCAACACGTTTTTTTAAGCTCTCACATCAAAACCGGATTGAAATATCGTTCGCGAAACTTTCAGATTGGGTTTTTGGGGTGTGAAGGCCACTTCTATCAAAGATGAAAAATTAATATACTTAATCAGCCATCCCCCGTTAAACTTATTCTTTCTTTTTGCCTATGTGATAGCAATATCTTTCTCTCAGATCCTAACTTAGACTCACTTTCCTGTAAAAACAATCCGGGGAGCTTACTAAATCCACTGATTGTTTGCGTGGGCAAACACATTGTCTCTCATATTGCAAAAACAAACTAGATGTTTTTTTTCAACTCAAACTCACACTACCAATCATAAAAATAGTGTTATCATCGACAATCAGCGCGAATCTCACAAGTTCGTAGTACCAAATTCCTTGGTGTATTATCGATGATAATTTTAACGTGGAACTAACACATCAACAATGTAATCAGTAAGGCTTCTCATGCTATTGGCACTATCTACAGAGCAAAACACCACTTCCCACCCCGTACTCTTAAGAAGACCCTATACGACACTATTGTGCTTCCTCACTTTACGTTATTGTAACATTATTTTGGGCATCTAACTATCAGTCTAGACTCATTCAACTTAATACCACCAAAATGGGGTCATTCGTACCATCACAAACTCGCCATATAGGGCTCACACAGCTTCCTTTATTTTAATTCACTCAATACTCTAAAAATAGCTACATAATAACTGCAACAGCACTCTATAATGCATGACTTTAATCATAATAACTGCCTTTAAATTTTCTAATTATTTCATGACAATAGACAAATTCATACTTATGATCTAAAAGCTGTCAATTTCATTTTCCTCTACCAAAAACTACTAAGTAAAACTAATATTCAGTACCACGGTACAAAACCTTGAAATGACCTTCCAATTCAATCATATCCATGATAACAAAAAACGTTTCAAATCACATTTAAACACTACCTCTTGACCTTTATAAGAAATAATCTCTTCCTTCCTGTTCTAAATCCTCACCTTTCCCCCACACTCCCTCAAATCCTCAATTTCATCCTCCTCTTCACTATTTTTAAACTTACCCTCTCAATCTGTCTTTTTCCTTTACTCTCATATCCCATTCCCATGCTATTCCATGGTTTGACAAATGCTATATCTATTGATATCAGATTCATATCCCCTTTTCGTTTCTTCCACTTTTTTTCTGTTGCGGTGTCTTTTTATGAAATTCTTTTGGTTTTAATCAATACTACTTATATCTCGCTATGTTTCATCTGTATTAGATTTTATGTGAAAATCGCCCTCAAGTCTAATTATCTTGTTCATTTTCTTGCTCGGGCATGGTGTTATACTCTTCGCTAACCGCCCCATATCACGTGCACTTTTTCTTTTGATAAAGTATATTTCGTGATGCGTGGGCGGGTGCTGGAATGTATGCAACTTTTGAGCCCTTCGTGCCTAGTATTTATTGTATATGATTTGATCAAGACTTTTTCGGTATCATATTATTATTAGTTAACAAGGGCTAACGACGTAAATAAGCCCTTCAGGGTTGTCTGTCGGTAGTCCTAGCACATGTATATTATACATGTTTCATCCTGTATTTTCTCTTGTGTTCATTTGCTGAAATAAAATTGAACTTGGAACTTGTTCATAGTTTCGGAACGGACCCCTGGTCTGGAGGGCACGAATATTTAATTAAAAGCCCAACATTGTATCATGTACCGTAGCCTATACGTGATTACACAATAGTTGACAATTGGATGCAAATTAGACAAACCAAAAATCATCAACTTGAAGGAATAAACAGCCAGCATCAATATAAAATCATAGGTCTAGAAACAATTGTATTCTATTTAAATGAACCAAAACAAAAAACAACACAACAAGAAAAAAAACAAAAAAATAAATAAATAGAAAAGAAACAAACAAACAAAAAAAAAACAATAACAAACAAAAAATCCATTCCCCACCATTTATCCCAGGATTACGCCTCACGAACGAAAAAAAAAGTTTGCCTAGAAAAAATACGCACGGACGTAATTTTGGAACTTGAAAAGATTACAAAGATTACTTTTGCAAACCTCAAGTGAAACCTTCGATGCATCGTCAATCCAGCAAAGCAGTCGCCAATGCGATTGTATGTAAATTAGAACGGGCCAGAAATTAGCACGCACCTAAATTTATATTACATTACACCGAAGTTTTAAAATAGAGTTTATTACAAATTACTAGAAGGCAACCACCATTGATTGATTACGGCAAGTGCTGTTTACACCAATTTTTAATGAAATTCAAAACAATATGTGCAACGACTAACTTGGGTGTTTAATTTTGATATCTTCATTTGATATAACTAGCATGAGTCTTAATTAAGTATTTTTAACAGAAGGTATCCCATTACTTTCGCATGTGAATTCTTGATACACAAATTCACATCGCCGCATCACTAATGAAATATTACTTATTTACTGTACATTTCAACACTGAATACCGGGCCAGTGAGTGAGTGAGTATTAAATTTAATGACAACTCAACACAATTGTGTCATATCGTGTCATTAATATACAAATCATAAATATTATATATCAATTATACGACGCAATATTAAAATTTCATTTCAATCAATTCAAATTACAATTATAAAAGATACACATCATACAATGATGAAACCAGATTATCATCCATCCATGTATAACCAAGTAAACCCAATAAATTGCAAAAAATACACATAGAAAACACGCATCTACAAAAAACAGCTTCAAAAGATATACTGATAAATTTATAATTATAATTATACACATCATACACTGATGACAAAGTTCATCACCCATCCATTATCAGGCAAACATTCAACTCCAAATACTGATAATCAACAATCACATCAGAAAAACGCAAACATGAGATCCCTTTTAGAAAGAACAGTATAAATCAATATAATAATGAAACATTAAGGCAAATATTACTAGATTGCACACATAATAATGAACATATGAAAAAAAGTTTTTTTTGGTAATTTACTTGAGCATGTTAAACTACTTATACAAGTCATACTAATTAACACATTATAATTTTTAACACGTTTAATGTAATCTAAATACAATCATACAATGGAACACCATTATTATATTGTAAGGATTTTAACCAAGATCTCACAACTTACATGTTTGAGTGTGGTGGCCTGCGACCGGCATCCACCGATCTTCAACGCCTTCTGATGGAATTGAGTTTGCCGGGATTCTGGGTCATCTGACCGGAAGTTGGTGATTGGTCAGATGATAAAATGGAATCATATATTATTACTATCTTAAACTTAATCTAAATCCTAAATTTAAATACAACCTGTCTGTTCAAATAACAGACGAGTTGCCCCTTTTAGTCGCCTCTTACGACATGCAGGGGAGCACATCGGGCCAATTCTTAACCCTGAACCCGCAGGGGGCCATTGTTTAGAATTTAAACACCCTATTTTTGCAGTCAAGGCAAGTTAATTTTCAAGGACTGAAGGGGTTATTTGCTGCAGAATCTCCTCGCAGACTTGCTGGGGAGTTCAGTCGTTGGTATTTTGACGTGGAAAATGGTATAAAGCTGATATTTTTCTTATAAATCCAAACAAACAATCTACAAAATCCCCTAAAATCCTTTCTGGAGATTTTTTTAAAGGTTTGAAAGCCAATGCTTATTTTTGAAAATGACGCGATTTAGTTAAATGTGCACCAATTTTTTAGTCACAGTGATTAAAAATATACAATCTATGAATTAAAGGCCAATGGCTACAACAATAAATGCTCATGGTCATACTGGGGTAAAACTTTTAGAATGCCCCTATTGCTCTTTTAAAATTGTGTCACGTTCTTTACCTTCAGCGGAAGTATATTGGTTGTAATGTATATGATGCATGAATCATACTTTAACGGCTAAATATGAGAACATATCCCCATGGTCTAGGGTGGATTAATCATTCTTAAAGGACATTCTGAAGTGCAGTAGAGGGAACTAATAAATAGTTCCATTTTGTTATAACCAGGCAAAGAGTTTGGAATTGCTTTCATGAAATTCAAAGCATTCGAAATTTTACACTAGGATGTCATTTGTAAGCATCGTTATTTATAGACTATGGGGCGTAGACCAAATAACAAGCTGCATAACAAATTCCGTAGTCCCTTCAAAGGGATAAGACAAAACCCGGTGTAAAATTATTGATAAATTATTAACATGACATAACCGTCTGCTGCCCCAAATAAAATTTGCACATTTTCTTAAAAATGAATAAAATGTCACATCAATTTCTCATTCATAATATCATTGACCAATAGATATGTATAGACTTCAGCAAACCATTAACTAAAGATATTACAATGGGCCCGGTATGCGGAGCCATTGTTATAGCCAGATGTTATCACCTCCACGATTCGGGTTGAGTAACAAAATACCCGTCCTCTTTCACAATAACTACCAGTTTACATTATGATATAGGTCGTTGACCCTAAGTTTTCTTCTGAATACAAATGAAGTTAAGCAATAAGTTACGGATTTTAATTCTGCACAACGTTTTAGGTCAAAGCTTGCACAGCAACATTACGGCATGATGTTTGTTTGTCTTTCTTCCTTTTCGAATAAATGATGAAAAACATGGACAAAGTTAGTTGAACACGCACTATAGAAGCTCAAGATTTATATATTTGCGAATGAGATAAGTATTTTGCGCTTACGTCATTAAACAAAGACTTCGTCTAAATCGGAGAGGTGGTAACACCTGAGTCTTTTCAACCGCGAGACAATATAACAATGATCCTGCACTCCCAGATGAAAAGGAATCTGAAGTGTTTTTCTACACCGCACACCGGGCCGGTAATTGGATATCTTTAGCTCCAATGTTTGCTGAAGTCTAGCGTATCTATTGGTCACTGATATTGGGGAAATAAATGAAGTGACATTTTTAATTCATTCTTCAAGAAAATTGCAAGTTTTATTTGGGGCACAGACGGATATATTGGATTTTGATAATTTTTTATAAATTTACACTTGGTTATGCCCCCTCCCCTGATGGGGACTACAGAACAACAGCATAGAATGACATGCCCCACCGTCTATTATGGCTTATCGCACAGCCGCGTTTTTTTCGATATCGCAAAACTCTATCAGAATATCAAATTTGGGTGGGGTTTTATCGGAAGCTATTCGACATAACTCGTGTTTCACGGCCCCAAATCACTCCCACTCCCGCCAATACATTACAACGGATAAAGATATACTTTGTACGTGGAAGTTTGGCGGGAAAAGAAGTGGGGGTTATTATCCCCACCCCCCCCCTATAACACGATATTGACCATAGGCATTCCGATGTGGAAGCCAATCTGAGATATTCGAGGATCGTGTTTTTTTCAATATGGCTTAAGCTTTAACTAAAAAATAAAACAAAACAATGTGCATGGGCATTAGTCGTCGTATAGTCATATCCCCTTTGCGTCTATCGGAATAAACCTCAATGGTGAAATGTACGCGCGAGCTATGTAAACAAAACTAGGCACATTGACCTGCTGATATTCCTTGAGCATTTTGAGAGTGGTAAGGCGGGTTCATTCACAGTGGTCAAATTTGTAAACGTTCCGTACGGGCTTCTAGATGTAATAGCCATGTTCATCGGTCTAAGTATTTACAAATGTAAATGGAATAAAAAGCCAAAGTCCAAACATGTTTCTCTATGGCGAATATAAAAGCAGGCAAGTTGAACAGTCCTTTTTTTTTTTTTGAACACTTAGTGACCAGGGGGGGGTTTCCTAGGACCCCCAAAATTTGTTTTTTTTCTCTCGCGCTGGCCGCTTTAACGCTGGGATTTTTTTCGCCAAAATTTTTGGTATTTTTTTCGCTTTTAAATGCGCTTCTTTTCTACCAAAATAAGAAAATTGGCAAGCGTTAATGGTTAATTAGTGGGGGTCCCATGGAACCCCCCCCCTCCCTTGGGCACTACGGAAGTCAGTTCAGATCTTTTTAAAATAAAATAAGAAACCAAGAAGCAAAGCAATTTTTTTTTGCTGATATACGGTTCCACACAGAACATGATAAGTAACAATTATTAGTAACATTAAACAAATTAACCCTTTAATTGTTGCTGAAAACAACATTTCATCAATGGCTGTGTGCCACCGTTACTGTCACAAACTCTATGGACAATGAACGTCATTTTGCAACACACCCGTAAAAATACGGATTCCCTAAAAACTGCTAGTTTTGTGTTAAATATATGTTCATTTTTTGGGTCTTCAAGAATATATATCAACATAAATAGTTTTTCAAAATGTTTTGGTGTAAGCGCAAGGCTCATTTGAATTTTCCGTCTTTTTCCCAATTTTTCGCGTGTTTTTGGAAACAATGTTTGCCCCTCAATTTGCAGCCAAAATAACAAATTTCACATTTTTGTTCTGATTTGGGGGTTGTCTTATGAACCCTTCACATGTGGTAATAAATTTCCTAAAATTTCCTGCAAAAATTCCCTCGGGAAAGGGGTTCCTAGGGGGGTCCATGGAACCCCCACCCCCCCCCCCCCCTTGGGCAACCAACGGGGATTGAAAACCCCCTTGGTCACTATAAGTTTTAAAATCATAATCATAATAATAATAATATATATACTAATAATAATAATAATATAATAGTTGGATAAAATCACTTCTGCCATCGATTCTCTGCTCATATTCGCAAAATTGTTCTTCTATTTTTTACTTGCTTGGTCCAATACACACTCTAAATCACCACACATTTCGGTAGGTGTTCACATGTATAAGCAATCAATGGCCATTGATCAGAGTATTTGAATACTCATCAAAATCGGTCCCCGTGTCCTCGGTTTAGAGCTATTGGATCGGAGGACAGATAAATTAGGTTATCTGCAAGCGAAACAAACGGTAAACAAATGTACACTGTTCCCACTCGTATTCGTACTTCATAGTGGCTATCGATTCTCTTGTTCCTAAATGTACCATTTTGAGAATGTACATATGCACGGCCCTTAAGCTTTAAAAACAGCGGCATAAAACTATCAATTGTTATCGGAACACAATATTTAAGTTCATTTCCTCTCATTTTGGAGACAAAGTTTGTAAAGTGCACTTGACGTATTGACGTATGTGTTTATGTGTGGACAACAACGCTCTTTGGTAACGGGATTTATGTCCCAAGATACCTGTACTTCTAGCGCACTTAACACGTTTTTGTTTACACTTGTAGCCAAAGTTTCAATCTGGGTTTCCTCCAACCCCCTTTACTGCCTTTAGTACCCACCTTTCTGCAAACACTCAAAACATAACCTAGTAACCATGGCTTCGCAACAGTTTGTTGATAAAATAACGAAACGTTTTTAATATCCCCATTGACGTTGCCTTCAAAGTGTTCTTCATCACGCTGCGCGTATAAATCCCCGTGGCAAATATGCCGTGGTTGTTCACGCTTTTGAATTGCCAGTGGTTGTTGTATGTAGTTTTTTGATTTGTTTCATCTATTGCCCTTAAAGGGACGCAATGCCATATCACATAATGAAAGATCCTACAGATCACTTCTAACAAATTTGAAAACATTTGGATGTTATATTCTGTAAAAAATAATAGTAAAACAGCAACAGTTCGTGGCAGTCCGTGGCAATTCCAACAAGAAAAATCAGGATATGGGGGCCACGCGAGATTCAGGTAGGCACTTTTTTCAAAAGAGCTTGTCCCACTCTAGGTAGAGACCGGAGACCGTATTCCAAAATGTGAGTGTTGTTGACAAGATTTAAGTTATTTCCTCATGTTAAACACCAACACGTATAAGAACATTCATTCGCAGGAAAAGTGTTGACTTTTCTGCCAGAATGTACAGTGTATCTAGCATTTTGTGACACAATTCAAAGCATACAGAACCGGGTTTTAGACATTGTCCTTCAGGGCTTTGTAGTATATTGATCTACAAGTGAAGATGGAATTTAGCTGGGATTAGCACATATAATACAATGTTTCAAATGATAAATTAACCTTGGGGTTGAAAGTAATTATTTCCCTTGATATTTAAAAATATAAACCCCCAACCAAATTGTTTTCAATTTTGTGGAATGATTTCATAGGGTACATTTCAAATAGGTTTGCTATTTTTTCTCATGTCATTGTGTCCCCTTTAAAACTATACAACCACATACATCATTTTTAGATCCCTATCCCTCCCAAAATAACCTCCGGTCATTTGGAAAGACATCTAAAGCAACCACCCGATCTAAGACTGGGCTTGTTTGAACTTATTTGAATGCGTAATTCCGATTATGGGCCTCCGAATACATATTTTTCAAATGCTGCCTAGTGCTTTTTAACGTCTTTTGGCGCCCACGGGTCCTCAAAGTGTTAAATCCACATACTACACCGCAAACACGAGATGAAAATCCATCATCCATATTCAGGACAACACGTTTCCCTGCCTATTACCTATCGGAGATATACTTCAAATACCCGTGGAAAAATAATCATGTGCCACCTTAGGTAGATGAAATAGATTTCAAAGGAGTTGGTTCTATAAAGGAGTTATGTTCTATTTCGACTGATCCCTCGTTCCCAGTGATCTGCATACTTGATTTTCAATTTCCTCCCGATTTTGTCTGAAAATATTGCCCCCATTTTATATTTCATAAACATGCAGCAATATGTTTCATTCAATACCTTAGCTTATCAAAAGAGGGAAAAAAGTCACATACAGTCAGACGGCGGATTTTCACATTATTTTTCAATCCTCTTCTATATGCTTATCAAGTTAATGAACTCCGTCTGTATATAAAGTCAATTTTCTTCCACATTCATTTCCATTTAATTGAACTGAATCAAACCTAAAAGACTGAATAATTCAGTTTAAAGAGAAACCTCGTTCGACGTTTTCAAGTGAAAGCTGGTATTAAGTGAGCTCGTTCATAGCGTTAACAGAATGGGGAAAATTACTAGTTTTATATACTCCAGCGTTTTAGTGCTATGTGAATGTTTTTGAGTCTTAAATTGCGACAATATTATTTTACCAGTATTTTCATACCTCCTCACCTTGTGACTTCATAGTGGCGGAATACAGAAACGTTGGTACCTATTTTTTTCGCATCAATGGGAAGAAAATAATTATTCTAGGTTCTGTGGTATTAAGTTATAAGAATCGGATGTTTCAAATACAAAAAAAAGGAAAAAAAGAATAATCATAAAGGGTGAACTGTACAAGATCGAAAGGATTAAATACACAAAGTACAAATCATTGATTAGTTTATGTAGAACAAACTTGATTTATTCATTAAAATTACGCACATTCTATATTGAAAGCGCCGTTCCAGGTCTAAATATTGTAATTAATAAATTTTGCACGTTTATTTGATTTTGAAGTGCGCCTTGCACGTGTGGTGCTACGGATAAAGCGCAGGACCAACCATCCTACGTTCGTGATGTTATTTGTAGATCATTTCACAGATATTTGATATCCAACGGGATCCTTTAGAAATAAATATTGTTCAATATTTTATGGCAGATTCTGCCTATCGGCTAATTGAAAATCAATATAACTTTTGATGTGAAAATATGTGCTATTTTAGATAACCAGGTCGGTTTATTTTATAAAAGTTATTTGTTTGCTTCGGTGTTAATAATATTGTATCAATTATTGTTTACATGTGCCATACTACATGCAAACTGTTACATTTTCTTCGGCCACAAACACAATGCACTTTTTCTAGAAGAATGGGTTCATAAATGGAATGGCGTTTTGAGAGTTCCCTCGTCCGTTTACTTTTCATTCTGGATTTGCTTATGTAAAGAGGAAAATACATTGCAATTATATTTTTTTGTTATTGATTTGTATTGGAAGAGAAATTTATATTGATATTGATGGGATTAAGTATGCAAGTAATATAAACCGGCGTTACCTGTGTTATAGTTTATGCCTATTAAAACACAACCTTAATATGTTTAGCTGTTTGAATCTGTAGTCAAACATATACAGATAAAGTAGGTAATAGGGTTATGTTTATAGAATATAGATTAATATAGGATATTATTTATAAAATGTATTATCAAAGCACGTTTCTCTAACTCAGCAATGGCATTCTGCTCAACCATTCGGGAAGAATAATTGCCAATGTTTCCTTGGTATATTGTGTTTCTCATTATTGACTTACTTGTGACTTATCTCCCTGAGCCATCGCTGGAACATAAGGCGGAAGAGAGAGAGAGATTGCCACAGTTGACGGTGTTGGGCTGCTCCTGGTAGGTCTTTCAGGGGAAACCTAGCGCTGTTGCATCATCAGAAATGGAGTATCTCAAGGTAAGTCTTGGCCTTCCTCTTTTCCTTCGGCCTCGCTGTGGCGTCCAGTCAAGAGCTTGTCTAGGGAGGCGTGTTGTTGGCATGCGTAGCTATCTCAGATGTTTTTGGGAGTTGCACCTTTCCTGAAGTTTGGAGTTGGATATCCTGTCTTGCCATTTGATGTTTAAGATGCGCCTACAACTACCAACTTGTGAAACTGTCAATTCGTTGTTGAATGTGCCGTTGACTCAATGCTTCAGCCCCATACAGCAGGACAGCCAACACAGTGCTCTGGACGATTTGAATTTAGTTTTTTTGGCCAATACAGTTAGATCGCCAGATGGTCTTCAAACTTGTTGAAGGAAGCATGGCTTCTTTTATTAAGAGGTCATTATTAGTCTTAGATAAAAATACGCCGCTTCTCTCTCTCTCGCGCGCGCGCCCGAGCTCTCTCGTTGCTGGGCAGAAAATGTACATTTGACCTTTGACGCTTGAAATCAAGCCCCTATGTGAAAATGGGCGCAATTTTCCAAAACATCCTTGTGCAAAATTTAATTCTCATCAGAGAATCTCTCAAAAACAACACAACAAACTAAAATGCTTTGTAAAAATGCTGAGTGATTTTTTTTGTAAACCAAATACACGACCCTGAAACATATGCCGTTAAGGATCGGACACCCGGATGATAGTAAGTGATGGTACGCCGTGAAACTCTGCGTAACGGTTGCCTTCAGAGTATATACAAAAAGATAAATGAAGCAAATGGACAAATACAAAAACTATGGCAAGTGTTGTCAAGCCGTTGCTATTCATGATGTATCCATATCAACGTTTAAAAACACAAATCCAGACAACATTACAATATTGGCCCAAGATAAGCCCAAGATTGAAAATTTATTGGCCCAATATTGGCATTGCCAATATTGGGCCTACCTTGGCCAAAATTATGTGATGATCATTGGGGACCAATATTGCTGCTTCATGGGCCCAATATTGGCATTGCCAATATTGGGCCTAAAATTATTTTTGGTGGAAATTAATTCATACATTACTCCAATTAAAATATGAGCACTAATTGCACTAATTTAAAATTGAATACTACCAATATATAGGACTGACCCCGCCCTCTTAATACAGGGAACGTGTTACAGTACTACTTTCAAAATAGGAGTGAGGGAAGTTATGCAAAAATGTGTGAAATTGGAAAATATTAATATAATTAAAAAAAAACATTCTATGGTGTCAAGTTATCATCTATGTTTGAGTTAAAGATGGTTGCTGTTACATGCTTCCCTAATCAAAACTATCTTGAAATGAATAAACCAAACGCATCTACTATATATTAGTTGATGAAAAAAAAGTTGCACCTTTATCCACTTCAGAAAAATAGAATCGTCAAAAACAAAAAATTTTGCTGAAACAAATGAGAGGTCTTATTTGAGACCACGCCCACACTTCACAACATTGGACCAATGTTGAGTGCCAATGGAAAACCAATAATGCTCCAATATATGTCGACAAGCTAATGCCAATGCTAATTGCCAATGGGAAACCCATATTGGCTCGATATTGGTCGACAAGCTAATGCCAATGCTAATGGCCAATGGGAAACCCATATTGGCTCGATATTGGTCGACAAGCTAATGCCAATGCCAATATTGCCAATGGGAAACCAATATTGGGCCAATATATGTATGTTGTCTGGGAACGAACTGGAAATTAAAAAAGAACAAAATCTGAACTTACATACACAGATCAATCTTTTATTTTAATTCAATCCAGAGGAATACTTCAAGAGAAGCCCGTGGATAACCAGGTGCAGTTGAATAAGTTGAATCATCTTATCCTTTGCAACATCACATGTCTGTCGACGCAATGTATTTTCATATGCATTGAATGGTCAAACAATTATCTATCCTTCAAGTCAAACAAAATACAATGCTAACTATAATTTCCAACATGACATGAATGGAATGTATTTTTATCAAATTTGACATCTCGTTGAAATCGGAACATTGTGCCTATTGTAATCCATACCTCCAGATTTTCATTAGAAATATATGACTTTTAATCCTTGTGGGAGATACAGCCGAGTCAAAAACACGTAAACTAGAGAGATATCGGCATTAAACTAGTTGGAGACATGACATTAAAGGCACTATCAGTGATTTGAAATATCAGAAAATAAAAAGAAAAAATCATCAATCAGATTTTTTCATGTCCATAGCAAGTAAAGAACCAACAGAACCTCCACAGCAGCCAAATGTCACACCCAACCAAGTTGCCCACCAACTGCTTTTAAATGGCAAGTGCAGCAAGAAACCCAAAATGATCAAACTAGACCATAAGAGGTTTAGTGGCGACCCTGGTTTCACTCGCCCGTTCAACATGGACGAATTGTAATCCGGTATTGCTAAACTTCAACCAGGAAAAGCAGTAGGCCTTGACAACATCTCAACTGAGCAGCTAAAAATCTCGGCCCAGTAGCAAAGGAATGGCCTCTTGAGCTCCACAATAGCTGCCTTATTTCCCTCAGGTTCCCAAAGATCTGGAGAAAATCCACTCCAAAAGCCTGGGAAAGATCCATCCAATCCTAGAGATACAGACCAATATCACTCCTCAGCCATACCTACAAGCTCTTTGAACGTCTCCTGCTCAATCGTATCGCACCTGTGATAGACGAACACCTCATACCAGGACAAGCAGGTTTCCGGCCAGGCAAATCAACAACAAGCCACGTACTCAACCTAACTCAACACGTTGAGGATGGTTTTGAGAAGGGTATGGCAACCGGAGCTGTGTTCGTCGACCTATCAGCAGCGTACGATACTGTTAATCACAGATGCCTACTCTATAAGATTCTGGAAATTACAAAGGACATCCGCTTGACTGAGCTTATCCGAGGATTGCTGGCAAACAGGATGTTCTTTATTCAGGTAGGAGCGAAGAAGAGCCGATGGCATAGGTTCAAGAATGGTCTACCACAAGGGAGTGTGCTTGCACCTCTCCTGTTCAACATCTATACCAACGACCAACCTAGGAGTGCAGGAACATGTCGTTTTATTATGCAGACGATCTTGGAATTAGCGCACAAGATGCCGACTTCACAGTTGTTGAAGAGACTCTCCAAAGCTTTGGATGAACTCTTATGAGGAAAACCACCTACGTGCAAATCCATCTAAGACACAGGTGTGTGCTTTCCATCTACGCAACCGTGAAGCCAAACGTCAGCTTAAAGTTACCTGGTCTGGAACACCCCTGAAGCACTGTGATAACCCTGTCTACCTAGGAGTTACCTTGGACCGCACTCTTTCTTATAAGACCCACATCGAGAAGACGAAGAGTAAAGTATGTTCACGCAAAAAGATCGTAGCTGTAGCTAAGTCAGCCTAAAATTCACTGAAATGAGTCCAAACAAGCCCTAGTCGATTTTTTTTTTTAGATGGTTCCCCAAATGACCTGCAAATATTTGGCAATTCGTCGCAAATGTCACTGACTTATGTGTTATAACTTATACACAATTGCCCAGCACGGCGAGAGTTAAATATTAGTGGTAAGAAGAGTTTAAGATATTGATCAAGTGACAGTTTAGGGGAAAATGATCTTTATTATTGTATAGGATGTTTCGATGTTAGGTCACAGCAAATGTAATACGAAACATATCTTGTTGCAAAACGATCGTAGCTGTAGCTGTGCATTTGCCTAATTAAACGCGCCTTTTCCCTTTTATAAAATTCTTACAATAGTCAACCGAATGGTCATAAGATAATGTTAACACGTTTATTATAAATCTGAATGTAATAACTTTTTTATGCTTGGTGATAAAAGTATTAATTTAAATCAGAAAATATTTAAAAGTTGTCCTTTCTTTACCTTTGTTTCTCTGTAAATTTTAATTTGGAGTGTAACTTTTCTTATTTGGACATCTCCATAAGATTCACTTCAGGAATTGTTGAGCTGAGAAAATTGGTAAAAGCTTCACAAATAGGGTTACCCGTTTTTTCGCGAATTATTACAATCGTATGCCAATAAATGCGACACAACAAATCTTCACTGTTAACCCGATTGCGACACATAAAAAATAGTGTAGTAATAAAGCAATGTCGTCATTCGTTTGAAGTCAGCCTAAGGCAAGGTCACACGAGGAAATGTTTGCAATAAGTCGATTGTGACACAACTGTAATAAGTCAACAACGACTGCGGTGACATGTATCATTTATCGTAATAGCGTAATTTGGTTCATACGCAATTCATATTGGTCCATATTTGGTTCCCATTGGTCAATTATGAGGGTGTCGTATACTGGTGTCAATCATTTCACGTTGCAATGGCAACGGTCGAGGTTCATCAGGTCATTGCTATTTCGCATCAGTTTCATTGGCAATAAAAAACAACAAAAAAAAAACACACACACACAAAACAAACACAAAACAACAATGCCATTATTATACAAACTTAATATTTCGAGAAGCAGACGCAAAAGGGGCGCCTTGATCAATTCTTTACTTTTTCTTCATGAATTATATATTTCATTGAGAAATCAGTTGTTTTTACACCGCCGTGAGTGCCGTAACCCATGCGAACGTTACTTCCAGGTTTGATTTTCTTGTTGTTGGATCGTGTCACAGTGGTGTCAATATCAGGCTTTGTCGCACATATTTAAGATCGATGATGAACATTAAATTTATTAAATTGAAATTTAAAAAAGGACAAATTAAAGAACTAAGAAAGGCATGTGATTAGGTACATTCCTAATTAACTAATTAATTAATAATATTTTGGCTTATCGTGACCTGTGTAAGGTCAGAGGAGAAACCATGACAAAATGGGAAAATACAAAATAAACGTCTACAGATACCAATTGTCTTTATATCTATGAGAAAGATGAGCAAATTTTACACGAATTTACACCTCGAAGACATGGTCAGGTTTGCACTCTAATGTATTGATGAAGAATTCCCCAACTCGATTTTGTCTTACATAAGATAAAACTATCCGATAAACACGAGTGCTATTCCGATATGTCAATCTACGAGCCCGAAATTGGTACACACCTAAATGTATATCAGCATTACACCGAAGTGTAAAAAGTAGGATTTTGTTCCGCATTACCGTAATTGGCGACACCAGATTGATTACTCCAAGTGTCATTTACACCGATATGGAATGAAAATGGCACACAAGGAGTACAAAGGCTACTGTTTTGGTTAATTTGATATCGTATTAATCGACATTGGCGTTCAAATATAACTATCTGACGTCTTAATAGTGTACCTTTAACAGATGGATATGTAGCGTCTGTTCATTTTAACGCCGAATACCGGGCCCAGTGTTTGGAGTTTAACAAACCATTTTCCCCAGCCCAGTCACATGCTTTGATGGCGCTCGAAGAGGTAATTCACATAACTAGTTGCTATAGATGCTAAGCTAAATTAGTGTAGTTGTTAGGCTTTCTGATCAGGAAAAGTAAGCGTGGTGTTTTTTTTTCATTGTAGACAAAATTGTCTACTTTTTATCTTTGCTTTTTAAGTTGCTCTTGGAAGGAAGAGTTAAGATAATTATTACCACTTGACCAGTGATCACATTCACATGGGCAGTGTTTTCAAACAATCACACATAGGCTGCGTTCTCAAAACCGGCATGTGTACAAGTTGGAGAACAAAAAAGAAATGAAGAATGAACATGAAAGGTGTAGCTATGGTGCCGAGTGATTTGGCGTTGGTTACAATGTAGCCTGAGTCCGCATAGTCCTTATTGGTAGTAGCACTACAGCTCATAGCGGTTGTTAATTGATAAAGAGACTGAGTCTATTCACATCTCGGTAAAGGTAACACGCGTTCATGTTAAAAGTGTGTGATACCTCTCACTCAAAGTAATATTCATACACGCTGGCTTCATCATGCCATATCTAACTTATTATTTTGATTGACGAAATAATTTGCTGTCAAAAATGTAGCTGAGAGTATAAACTTGAGACACAAAGTGATTTTGGTGGAAAAAAATAGGGCGGTCGGCGCACGCCTCGTAATGCGTTCCGACGAGATTATGAAAGTACGGAAGACGCATTGCTTCGAATAACGAAATTCATCAGCAGTTTTGTGTGTTTGTGCGTGTGTGATTGTGTGTTCCTGTGTGATTGTGAATGTGAGTTCATGTCTGTAGATGCGTGTGTGAGATTGCTCGCATGTGCGTGCTGTGAACGTGTGGTTGTCTACGTGCATGTGTGTGTGTGTGCGCGCGAGTGTTTGTGTGTGTGTAATTGTGTGTGTTTATATTTGTAGGTGCGTGTGTGATTGTGTTTGTGCGTGTGCTATTGTGTGTGTTCCTGTGTGACTGCGAGTTCATGTCTGTAGGTGCGTGTGTCAGATTTTATGTGTGTGCTGTGCACGTGTGGTTGTCTACGTGCACGTGATGTATGTGCGTCTGTATGTGCGAGTGGGATTGTGTGTTTGTGCGTGTGTGACTGTGAGTGTGTTTTTATATCTGTAAGTGTGTGTGTGACTGTGAATGTGTTTTTATATCTGTAGGTGCGTGAGTGAGGTTGCTTGTATGTGTGTACTTTCTGCACGTGTGGTTGTCTGCGTGCTGTGGTATTTGTATGCGAGTGCATGTGTTGTGTAGGGTCTTTCCTTTGTCATTTTGCATTTGAAAAAAAAAATATCTAATGTACAGCCTTTCCTTCACTATTTTACCACTCCTGTAAATTTTGAAGCATTTTGACTCGTTTGGGTGGATCAGTGCTGTAATCTCAATCGTATTTGCCGTGTCTTGCATGCTTAAAGACCACTATCAGTGATTTGAAAAACTATTGAAATTTGCAGGATAGCTTCAAAGTGAAGGAGAAGTCTGTTGAATTCAACATTTACCTTTTTCCAGCTGTAGAATTGAAAGAAAGGAAGAAACCAGTGTTCGAGATACGATAACTCCATTCAATTACGTGTGTAAGTAAGTGTCCGTTCGACAGTAATGACCTAAAATCTCCGATGTCTTCCTTATTAAGTTGCTATTGGTCTTATCATTTGTAGGGTATATTAGGGAACCTTTAACTTGTACGTACATGCTAACTCTGAAAAAACATTTTTTGGTTTGGGATGATTTTTTTCGATTTGCTGATTTAGCAAATCACTGATAGTTGGTTACGCGTTGTAACACGGCAAGCGGCCCCGGTCGCTGAACGATCAAAATTTGTCCTAAATTTGTTTCAAAAAGGTAAAGATTATTATTTTTCAGTGCATATCCAGAATCAGCATGAAATTCATCTAAAGTAGTCCACAAGTCATAGTCTTTGCCGAGATTCTTTTTCGCTGGCTTTTCAATGACCTTCAAGCATTTGTGACGCCATCTCTCAAGCCACTGACTTATGTGCTACACGAATTGGCCGTTCGATAGAGTTACCTCACCCCTTCCACCTATATATATGGCCTCTGTTTCATGTTATGTGCAAACTTTAGCCACTAATACATTTTAAAAAAAACGTATTTGCCCTAACACCCTTGCAAGAGTAGTGGTTCGAATACCGACACCTCTTTATTTCTTTCAATTTTACCTCGAACAATTTACGATGATTAGTTTACAGCCTTGAGAAAGTCTCAACCATTGTCGTATAAAGCTATGCACAGATGACTGTATACTCTTGCCGTAGAAAGAATGGTGGTACATTCATTTGATTCATAATAACTTTTGATATTGGAACATCCCCCTACTTATAATACTGAAGCGAATGATGCACTGAAACTGTGAATATGTGTTGTGACAATTAGCGACACTGCCTCACTCACGATGACCCTGATTGAATTCATCAAATTGTACTAATAAACTGCATACTTCTGCAGCTTTTTATTCCGTACAAGTCTGAAGAATTCATCAGGGTCACTATGCCCAGGGTCGCTAATTGTCACAAACCTGCGTAGATACCTCAATAACGAAGTGCTTGCGATCTGCCTGACAATTACATTTTGCCTGAGGTACTCAAGTGTAATACCAAGTGGTGGAACTTAGTCGCGACTCAACGGGTGCCAGTTCCCCCAATACCGCCCACGGCAAAGATGTCACCAATAGATGCAGCCCTGTGCAGTCGGGGAAGTGCCACTTTGGTCTAATATCCTTTTCGTCTAATATCCAGATAGTCTATTCCATTTTGTCTAAAAACATAGTCTAATACCCACAAACTCCTAATTTTCACTTTGTCTATTAATCATTCCTACAAATACCATTTCGTCTAATCACCACATCAGCAAATACCATTTCGTATAATGCCCAGTTTGTGTATATCACTACGATTGATCTACAACATTTCGTCTAGCCATTTCGTCTACTGCCCATGGTGTATAATCTTCAGATTGTCAAAAACCATTAACCCATTTCGGTCTAATGCCATTTCGTCTAATTCCCATTTGTCTAACCCCAGATTGTTCTAAAACCATTTCGTCTAATGCATTTCGTCTACTGCCAGTTGGTCTAATCACCAGGTTTGTCCTAAAACCATTTCGTCTATATGGGTCATCGTCTACTGACCACTTGGTCCAATCACCAGATTGTCTAAAACCTTTTCGACTAATGCCAGTTCGTCTAAGGGGGAGGGACGTGCCCCCTTTCGCATCTACTCCTCATTTTGTCAATGCATGTATAAACATAGGGCACCATATTACAATATAAATAAACAAACACGAATGTAAACATTGTTTATTTCCGAATTTCATACTTTTTATGTTTAAAACCCCCTAGCTTTTCTTAATCATTGGCCCATTCACACATTTCAAACATAATTTGTGATTTTGAAATGAAGTGAGACCTTTCATATCTTTGCTTGTCAAATTCTGTTTGTTAACACAGAAACCTTGTTGCAAAGTTGCATGTTAAAATGTATTTTGTGTGTGATGCATTTCTTTTTCTTTTCGTCTTATTTCTTATCTAAATAAATATCATATAAACAGCATTCGAGATCTGAAACTGCATCTTTTGGCAAAAATGGTTAGAACTAATATTGAAAGACTTTTCCCTTAAAAAACATCTTTCAGTACTCAACATCAAAAATTGCACACAATAGACATAGATGGTAAAAATACAGTAAGATCATATATTGCAACATGAAATTAAATTCAAAGAGACTGAGGAGATTTCCAGAAAGCAGCGGCCCTCAAATTTTTCTCAAACCTAGGTTTTTTTACATATTTGGAAATGCCTTACCAATGTATTCGATCAACCTATTGAATTAGCCGAAACGGGCCGTCTTTATGTAATAAGATGAGATTTAGTAGTTTTCTGTCGTGCACGACAGAAGTCAAAGCCTGTTTTTCTATGGGAATCGATTACGATAGCAGGCATCAAAACAATGTTTGCGGTTTCTTTTGCACCTGTTGTCCAATAAACCTTCCACACGTTCTCGGTAGAGGTGTTCTACAACCTATCCAGTGAATTTGAGAGAAATTCATATCTAAAAAAAAATAAAAAAATCTCCTCTGTCACTTTAAAAAAATCACCTACCTGTATACAGGTACCAAGCTTGGGATATGAATATAAACCAGGGTAACCAGGATAGCCCAAAAAGCCTTTAAAAAGCTTTTATTCTTATGAACCATTTTTGAGGATTTCATTTTTGAGGGTTTTCCATCATAGGGCCCCCGGGGGAAAATTCCAGTCACATTTTTTTTCTTAGAGTTGCAACAGCATACCATTCACTATTTTGAAAATTAATGATCAAATACAATCTTGGCACTTTTTTTTGTATTTAGAAGTTTTATTTTGTTAATGCGATCCATTTAATAGTTAGTTATACTAATTATTAAGGGTTGGAAGAACTCACTTCCTACTGCCTTTGTAGCTGAAAACATGCCAATTTTAGTTCCTTTTTATTTTATTTTTCATTTATTTCTTTCTATATTCCTTGATTACATCAAACTGTCACTGACTAGTCATAATGAGTGAAATCTTGTTAGAATTCTTAACATTCCTTGGACTTGAAACACCAATTCCTAAGACCAGTAGTTTACCTACACATGGACAATAGTTTCCTACGGACTAATAGTCCGTCCCCGTCGACTTGCACATAACTCTAAGGATCGACATTCTATTCTACCTTGACCTGGACAATAGTTTCCCAGACTTATAGTTCACCATAAATTGGATACTAATTCCTTAGTATTGCAGTCCATTGTTTTTTGGGGGAAAAACATGGACATTATCCCTAAGGAACGATATTCCACATCTGCTCTTCAGGGCAATCAATTTTTTCTATAGGACTACTATCCAACCCCTCCTCGGATTTTATAAACTAAATCCTTTGGAGATGGACAATGCTTTGGACATGTGCTCCGGCCAGGTGTGTTTTGTGCTCTCCATACAGGATACCATCTACACCCTTTAAAAAAACTTATTGGCTGAATTGGAGATCCAGATTTCCATAATGGTTTAAAGTTTCTTGCATTCATGTCCGCTTGTCCTTTGCGGGACAGGAAGTCCTTGCGGTGGGCAACATAGGACCCCTATGGTACTGAAGTCCCTGACCTCTTTGAAGTTGGTACCGTCTGTAGTGAAGATAGATTTGATTATTATTTTTCCTCCTTGACGGCCATATATATTCCTTCTTTTTGGCGTTTAGACTAAATGTTTTATTCGATAACTGATCATTAGAACAAATGGGTTTAGGCAAATGGGTTTAGACTAAATGGTTATTTACCAACTGTCATTAGACTAAATGGGTTTAGACAAAATGGGTTTTACTAAATGGCAATTAGACAAACTGATTATTAGACGAATTGGGTTTAGACCACTGGGTTTAGACTAAATGGTAATTAAGACAACTGATCATTATACAAATGGGTTTAGACAAATGGGGTTAGACGAAATGGTTTTATAACCACGGGTTATTAGACCAAATGGGTGTAGACCAAATGATATTAGACGAGCTGAAATTTAGACCTATTGTATATTAGCCCGCAATGGTTTTAGCCGAAATGGCATTTAGACCAATTGGTTATTAGATCAAGTGACAATATACTAAGTGGTTTTATTAAGCCTAGTGGCCATTAGACCTCTGAATTTTAGACGAAACGGTTTTTTAGACCAGTGGTTTATGACGAAATTGATTAGAAACGAAGTGATGTATAGACCAGTGCAGTCATGCAAAAATCCATGACACTTGATGGGAACTGTGCCGACGATTACACAGTGATAGTCAAGGGATTGTGGGGCACCAGGGGTGGAAATGGAGTACAGACTTTTCTATTGATCGATTTTGGTCAATGATGACCTAAGCTAATATTTCTGGAGGGTGTGCAAATTTCGTGTCAGTGCCATTTTCTAGAAATCCAATATGGCCGCTATCACTCTTACATTCATTCAAATGGCCATAATTTTTATGCACTATATCCAGGTTTTAAAGCACGAGGAATCTTTTGGACGGTTAATTGAACGTGAATTGATCACAACATTACCAATCAAACCCAATAGGGCCACCCAAACCCAGTATGCCCTGAAATCATTCAAGTGACCATTAAAAACTTTTTCCTCAATTATTTTAGGATGATAGAGGCATAATTCGCGCTCTATACCCAGTAGGAACTCATATCTGACATTTCATTTGTTAGCAAGCTTACCAATCAGATGGAAGCCAATATGCTGCCTTTTAAGATCTTAAAACGACGATTTGTCATAATTCAATAAATATACGGGCCGCCATTTTGAATTTTAAGTATATTGGTCAAAACAAATAGACATATACGAGTTATTAATGCTCCAAGGCATACAACATACTTAATTTAAACTTTAATAATCATTAATGGTGTTTTAACTAAATACAATACAGATGTGGTCGTAATTTATAGGTTTTAAAGAAGTAAAAGGGCAGTCACAGTGGCCCCATCTTAGACATGTTTGCATGTTAAAAGAAACCGAAATCAATCGTAATGGCAAATGGTCAAATACTTATCCCATACATTCATTTACACCACACCTTTAATATAATAATTAGTTTTGATGTAGCTACATATACTCCCATATAATGTAGTTTTAACTATTTTTAAAGGCGGCTGTAATGGCTGCCAAATCTGAATTTTGCAAATTCCATTACAGGACATGCCAAATCAGGGTTTTCAGTGGGATCCAAATACATAATCTCATAAGTGAAGCTAAAGCCATGCATATATAACCAACTGGAATCAAGCCTCTAAAAAACGGGCAAAAATGGCAGACACTTGACGTGTTCAGGATTCCGTTTTGAAATGTCCTTCTAGAGGTGTTAAGTAACACTTGCAGAGTGTGATCAATTTGTACCAGCTTTTGAACACCTGCAAAAATATTTAGGTGTTAAGTATTATTCAAGTAGCGTAAATAGCTATAATTGATGTGGTTAAGAATCATTTTAATGATTCCTCGAGCATATTTGACTTTTGAGCAGCCCTATTGGATTTTTTTGTGGCAATGTAATGATATAATTACATTACCAACACTTCTTCGTACTTAAAACAACCGAGATTACCGAAAATATTTGCTTCTATCGGAAATACTTAAGGATTTTTAGTGATTTTGGACTGGATCCAGCCATATTGGATTTTAAAAATGGCACTGTAACAAATTTTGCACACCCTCCAAAATTCATTGGCTTAGTCCACTGAACTACAATCTATTCAAGAAAAGTCTGTACTCCATTTCCATCTTCATCTGTGGTGCCTAAACTTCACCTGACTATGAGCGAACCTGTGGCTACAATGCAGTCAAGCCTTGCCGATGGATAGCAGACTGCAAGCTCAACATAACACGGGTTTTAACGGTACAGTAGTTTACCTTACAGCCGGATAAATTTAAATTCCGGTGGGAGTAACAACCGGTGTGGCAGTAGTGTAGTCCCCCTCCGAACTCACATTCGCCTACAAAGGTATATACGCCTGCGGAACAGTTATGTAAGCTAACTGTTTAGGAAAAACAGTTATTTAATCAAATTTGTAAATCCCTTTGAGAGGCTATCGGTCGGTGGTGCAACCTTGTTATAAAAATAGATTAATGAATTTGTAGGCCTGCAGCGCAAAACAGTTATCTAAGTTAAGTCTATAGGCAAAACAGTTATTTAATCAAATTTGCAAGATCATTTGCAAGATCATACAGCGTGGTCGCCAAACCTTCAAATACATTATAAGTTACAAAAATTTTGTGGGGGTTGGTAATTAAACCTAGTGTAACCCTAGTCGAGTTTTACTCCCGCTGGGAAAAAAAAACGCGATTATGTCACAAAATGATTTTAGGCAATCGTTTTTACATCCTTTGCACATATTTTAGCGAAAAAGATCGGACCGACACCTTATCCCGGGGTAGGGTAAGCCACCAATGTTGAGGCGTGTGTGTTACTTCGTAAATTGGTACACCATAAATTTGCTACTATTAATAAGAATTTGCATGCTATTGAGCACAACCGTATATTTAAGTTACATTTTTGTTTTTATTTCTAATTTTGGCCAAACATCCCGGGAAATGTGTGATTTTTAGCCGAAATTCAAATTCTCCTATACCTTTGTACAAAAGCTGATTTCATCCTTTTTTTCCAGAGGGCTGCGTATTACGCCGTCATAAAAGTAAGGTGCTTTAGAATGTTGGTACTTATTTTGGTATCACTGGATAAAGGAGACCCATTGCTATCCATTCATACCAAAATCAAGTTAAGATATACTGTGGTATTATTTCCACATGAATGTTAATATCTTTGAAACAATGAAATGACAATGCAATTGTAGCCTTTTACAGGAGAAAATAAAGACCAACGACAAATAACCACAGGATACGTCAAAGCCAGATTCTTTAAATATAGAAACTAAAAGGAAATAACATTTCTCCTCATTTCGGTAGGTGGAAGATTACATTAACCTACATACACCTCAAACACTTTTGCCTGGATTCCCTGAGGTTATTCTAAACCTTTGGCCTTGGCAAGCGGGTCTAAGCACACTTCTGTAACGACTTCCAGATGGCATTTAAACATATTGGAGTATATCCCAAAGAACCACCGATCGAATATTGGGTGTGTTACGAATTATGTAATGTGCATGCTTAGTGTTAATTTTGTCATGTCAATTTCTTTTTATTTTTGGAAATTCTGTAATTAATGGACTCTTAGTTAACGACTTCTGCGTGCAAAGGGTTAGACTGCATCTAACTGAACAAAAAATGGTCTGGATTTCCTAAAAAAATTGTTTGTTCTGTTATTTCAAACTCGAGGGAACTGAAGTACCCTACAAAAGAATCCCACCTTCCAGGTAACCTTGTATCTAATGCATCAAGTGGCTTTCAAATGACCACCATGTCAACCCGTAATCTAAGACAAAAACAGAGCCAACGGCTCATAGGATACCCTATGGAGACCTGGTGAAATGACTTGTACTACTTCTAAAGCCTCGACACCATTGAAGGGATAGACATTATGAGATAGCTATTTGTAATTGCTATAGGTTGAAATGCTTCTTTTCATCACCTCGTAAAGATCCACATTTTGGAAAGGAAATGATGGTCATTTCAAAAAGCAATGGCAAACGTGTGAATAATAATAAAGTGTGAAGACAATCATCAAACCTTCAGGGTACGGGGTAAGAACGTGGTAATTCATCAAAACAATCCGACAATAGCATCATACCGAACTCGGTTGATAATTTCCGTCGTTTGGGCCTCTTTCTACCATGGTACTGTTGTAATTTACTGGGCAAAATCGCTGTGTGACCGCATTTTGTAGTTTACTACCATGCTTACGCAATGATCTGTGTTGTTGACCTTGTGCTCGTCTGTCCAGAAATGTCTACGACATGATTACAATGTGTGACCGGGAGCGTCGTATAATTATTACAGTAGTACCACAATAAGAATATTACGACACAACGACGAAATATTGCTCGTGTGACCACGGTCTTATAAAACCACGCACAGAGTGACTGTATACTCCTGCCGTAGAAAAGAATGGTGATACACTATTCTCAAACGGTTTATTCAAAATAACTTTTGGATTAGACCGGCAGCCCAGAAGGTTTTGATCAAACGAACGAGATACCATATCTGAATACGGGAAAATTCAGAGAAAATATAACTTTTGCAAATATGAATGTCTGCCGGAGATCCGCTGCTGCGTGTGGCCCCCGAAAGGGGTAACGTTTACTCATTGGGGTCAAATGTTGAACTGCTCAAAAACTAATGAAATATTTATAAATGTATAAAACTGTAAGATAATGTACATGTAACATTAATGTAGTATAGATACTTACATCATGTTTATGTTTTTGGATGTGCTTATGTACTTGTACATATGCAATGTCGGGTTATAGCCCCTGTGAATTCTGTAATATGGATGCACAAACATTCCCAAGTTTTGCACTTCATTGCGTTTGACGTAGCAGGGGTATTTAACACGACATTGCATAGTGTTTGTTTGTGTGTGTGTTTGTGGGTCATGTCTCATGATTTTTTAGTGATTACTCTGTATGAACGCACCGTCATGATTGACGTGTGCCGCTGTTGTAAAAGCGTATGTTCGATCAAATAAATAAATAAAATAAATAAATATAGCTAAAACCAGTAGTAAAAAAGTCAATTGTGTCACATGCGCGTGGTGCCTCCTTTCCAAGATATTTGGGAAAATATGCTAAATATCATTTGTTTATTCAAGAAAGGTCAACGTTTATCAATATTCAGATTTCTTGGTAAAAAATATCAAAAATGTATTTAATGATACTGATTCAAATTATGCTTTTTAATTTTGCATAGGTTTGGTTCGCTTTAATAGAGAGGGGTTTAATATCCCCATCCGCATAGATTCCTGCATGGAAATTTGTACCCCTCCCATTATAACAAGAAGATGATGCCGAAAGTGCAAAAGTATTTCATATTTGGAATCAGTATCATTAAAAATTAAAAAAAAAAGATTACAAAGAAATCTAGGTATTGCAAAGGATGACCTTTCTTGAATAAACAAATGACCTCTAACCTATTTTCCCAAATATCTTGGAAAGGAAGCTTAAGTACCATACGCATGTGACCCAATTGACTTTTTCACCCCTGGTTACCTTTACTCCTGGAATAATTTGAGGTTTATTACATTAGATATAGAGCAGTTCAAACATTTGACCCCATAGTAAATTTACCCCTCTCCTGGGCCACACGCAGCAGTGGGTCTCCGGCATACATTCATATTCGCAAAAAAATATTTTTCTCTGAATTTTCTCGTGTTCAGATATCGGTATCTCGTTCGATCAAAACCTTATGGGCTGCTGCTCCAGATTGGAACATTCCCCTCTATGTCGAATACCCCTGCTTATTGAAGCAAAGGATGCACTGAAACCGTGAACCTACTGTAGCCGGTGTAAAAAGAGGATATGGTCCGGCAGGAACCATAGTCCGGGCTCCATAGACTACAACAGAATAAAGCGTGAAACGAATGCTGCGTGAAGAGTCAACTGAATCGAGTGCCCTATTTGTCGCCGTTGTAGGCGGGCTGTGAGTCCGGAGGACTTTATCTTATGCCACATCGGGAGTCATCTTATTGCATAAAAGCGGCTTATTTGGCTTATTCACTTCTTGTGTGATCAAATCAAGGGGGTGAAGCCCATTCAAAACCAGTCGTCCGTGCTGGGCGCTGACATTTTGAATATTGCACGGAATAATTATTAGTTGGGTGCTTGTATACACACATAATGTCAATTCGATACAAACAATCAGGCAAAATATCAGTTGTTGGATGTTGGGTGCTATTGGGTGGTTAAATTTTGTCCTACCCATGGCCACACAACGAATGAAATGACACGTCAGTCGTCTTGATTTAAATAAACCGCCTCAATGAATACATCTTTTCACCTAAGCGCGCATTGCATTGTATCACTACCGATTAGTGTATATGCAAAGCGGCACCCACAGTATGTGGAAGAAGCGGAGGCAGCCATTGCTTTCTATTGTTGGTACTCTATTAGGTGCGCAGATCTGAAGCCAAAACGCACTGAACCGGAAAGTTGAGTACATATAGGATTTTTTTTGATGAAATGAAAGATAAATGTTTGAAGTCCCTCCAAAAGCTTAAAGTTTTTACAAGGTTTTACACCTACCGTTTTAAACAATAGGCTGATTAACATAAAATTTGCATATTTTTTTAAACACTTAGTATTTATACAAAATCTGCTCTAATTTAAAGACGGAAGTATTTTTCAACATGCGACTTCTTGCAAGTTGTAGCCAATATTCACGAAATTCAAAAGGCATACCTCTCATTTGCAAATATATCGCTCTTGGTAGAAATTTGCATAATTTATTCCTTGATTTATCGATTTTTGTAGAAATTACCTCGTATTTTTCAATCATAAAACGTAATTAAATGGTTTATTGACTTAAAAACCTTAATTTTCATAAAATGTGACTCCTAATTGCCTTACAGTTCAGGTTTAATTCCCCTGCGACCAATATTTGTTCAGAAATTTACCATATCAAAACGCCAGTCCAAATCACTGATTCAACGCACTGCATGGGATACGACAATGGTAATTGATGGAGAAGTTAACGGGATAAGCCCATTGGAATAATTCACGCTTGTCCCCGTTCTCTTGTGAGTTCGTATACAAAGGCAGAGCCACGTAAGGGCTCGAATATCTCTTGTGACTTGTCCATCAGGTTGATGGAAATATTGGTTTTTTTAGTTAGCATGTCATATCATTGAAATAAAGTATTAATCAAGACGAATGTACTATTTCTTAATACATGCAATTTTACTTGTTTTTAATTTAACCAGTCATTTTTCGGACGCATATCAGTATTCGTCTATTGTATCCTAGTATGCCCCACTGTAGTCTCCTCCTCTGTACACCATCTTAGAGGGCTTTTTTTTTTTTGTAGACGTATATTTAGGTACATTACTGTGTACCCCTAACAAAGTAGTTCCACGACTCACGCTGGGACAAACGTGTCCTGTTCAGGGTCTGTCACTTTCGTAGTCACACCATGTTTCAGCTGAGCTAATTTCATACCCACTGTTGTGTTGTTATGTGATTGCTGTGGAGAGACGACTTTCAGGAATACATCCTCTTCCACAACTTCGGATCTTCTCTCATACACTAGCCTGCTGCTCGCCTCTCTCTCCTGTGTAGTTCAGGTTTTTCAGCCAACATCGCCATCCCTGCACACTCCCCCCCCCGTCTCGGTCGAGAGTATATGTCATTTGACACTATCTTGTCTTTGTGCCGTGCACGACCCTTTTGTGCCTCAATGGGGCTTACACTATTCCAGACGTGCCAGTATTGGACCCCTCGCTTGACTTTGCCCCACCTTCACTCATCCCACTTGTACAAACACCCGGCCTTGATTGCGCGCCACCAATCATGACCACACTTGACTCCATTGTGATCTCCGTCTCCCTCTCCCCTTGGTTCCCGGGCTCACACCTAACATTTTGCACCCGTGCGACTGATGGTCCCGGAGATGAGCGGCCTAGTCCGGAGCTTTTGTGGTATGAGTTCTACCGCACGCCGCCTTCAGTACACTTCGCCCCCTAGCCAACCTCTCCATTATCTTTTTTTTTACTTACCCTGAACAACTATATCAGGCCCCATTTGCGATTTTCATCTAATGTTCCTACGCACCCAGTCTGTATTATATAGCACAGCTCTTCCTCCCCCTCCCTTTGAAACGATACTCATGTTATTTTAATTGAGATTATTTTCTTCAGAACTACACCTGGAACATTATTTGTTTGAGACGATGCGAAACACCAGTCTCACTGTTATTGCTTGTAGATACGGAGGACCCACAGTATGATTTTGAGAAGTGAATTGTACATATCTGTGTCCTTGTCTCGTGCGTACCGTCAGAAATCACACACACGAATTGCATTTTTCTATCGTAAAACTATTTGATGTAAAAATTGAGACAGATAATTAATGATATGATAGTTCACGTATATAGATTGTTGGTTTGTGTTCTTCACTTTGAAGCTCAGCTCCAGCAACAGGTCTCCTATTTAAAATAAACCATAAAAACTGAAGGGTTTCTGGAAAGTTTATATGTGAAAATAAATTTACCTTATGAAAGTTGCTAACCATATATTACTCCATTGGAAATGCTTAAATTATTTTCGTGTAATCCATATTTGAAGGGACCTTCTACATACTAAAACCACCTAGTCTAAACTATGCACCGTCTAAAAACATAAGGGTAATAATATGACAAAATTGTCATTTCAAACCTTTTTTTTAACCTCTTACACAACGAGTTCAGAGCTCCTTATTCCGAGCCTTTTAATGGGAAGGATAAAGTATTTTGTTAACTAAATAAGCGGTTCATAGTCACGTCGTGTTTAAGACTGTACCTCGACCCAGACACAATACTATACGATATGAGAGAAGATAGAGAAAGAAAAAAAATTTATAAATATTAGGTGTGGAGATCTAAGATGGATTTGGGGGTACAGATACTTCGTAATGGAGAAATGGGATTCAGGGTAAAGGGAGTTCATGGTGGGAGGGGATTTAGATCTAGGGCCTCAATGGAAGGATGGACTTTCTGGATAAACTCCAATCTTCATTACGAAAAGGAGGCTATTTAATCGCAATAGAAAAACCTAACTCCAATCTCATATAACACTTTAAAGTCAGATAGCAGCGGGAACTCACCAAAATAATTTGTCAATTTTTGCACAATTGGATTAAAAGTGCTCATTTTGATACCAATATTAGTTTTAAAAAATGACAACTATTAAACCAAAGGCAGATTTGTCCTCCATTTCATTCTTAAGAAATTAGAGAGCACGTTACTCTCTACTTTTCCTTAAAGGGTGCGAAGATTTCACATATCAGGCTAAAAAAGAAAGCACTGATTTAGTTGCCAAAAAATGTAAAGTTCCCATCAATAGTATCCCCATATGAAAGGATTAAGGTTTATTTCTTTAGTACAAACATGTGAAATTGTAATTGTATTATTGGAGCAAATACCCAATTGGCCTAGGTTTATATTGAATATAAGCAAATCAAAATACTTTTTTTCACTCTTAAGACATTTCTGGAGCCAAATAAAGGTAAGAATCTATCGAGTGTCTGATCTACATGAAAATCACTACATGGATTCCTTGAAATTTCGCGGTGCACCTTCATAGTTATGGTGGATTAGATAACTAGACTCATTCTTCATTTTGAAGTGCCTAGCTCTAAGTCTCATAATCAATATTAAGGTAGCAAGCTAGTAGAATTACTAAAGATGTTTTAAACTTTCTACCATAAATCCATGGCTATTCGAGGCGGCCATACCCCTAAATATCATTTCACTTGTGAGGGCGTTTATTATATAATTATGACATGAACATAGAAAATTGTACACTACTAATAATAATAAATAAGAGATTTTATAGCGGCAGAAATGCAAAACAGGTCTCTCTAAGCGTTAAGTACAGAAAAGGAAAAAATATAAATATAAAAGCGACATTTAAGTTACCATAACAATATTACAGTACACAATACTACAAGCGATCCAAAAAAATCATAAAACCACCAAGCATATAAAGTACATAACCCTAAACACATACTTTTGCGTTGACTTGATATCTGGAATTCCATCTCCATTTATAAGAAGTCACTTAAAGCCAAACTACACCTTATGGGTCCCATTATCGGAAACAAAACACGTGCTATATGAACCATATTATACTGAACTCGGGCGCTTCATAGCTTTATTCCAAAGCTATTAGATTCTGATGACATGCTAAATGTATGTATTTCATGACCCTTTAGAAAAATGGAAAAATCTAAACAACGTTAGTTGTTAAGTTAAAGTCACTGTAAAAAACATTGTTTAGAAACTGATGGAGTATTTTAGGTAATAAACATGCAAATCTTTAAACAATTGGCGACAAATGCCTAAAAAACCCACCGACCAAATAATTTTAATATGTTTAGATAGGGTGTATTATACAGATTTTTATATCATTTGAAATCCACATTTCTCTTCTCACAAGCTAAAGTATGTAATTTATAGACCCTATAGAAAAATGGAACAATCCAAGTAACTAGTTGTCGTCAAGGTTCACTGTAAACGAAAACACATCTACAAAAACATGAGCAAGAAATGTTGAGGTAAAAACACAGGCCCGTAGCCAAGGGGTGGGCAAGTGTTGAAGGTACTAAACACAGGCCCAGAACCGGGGGTGCTGGGTGCGGCGTCGGCACCACGACCCCCCAAATTCCACAAAAGGGGCAAAAAAGCTCCATGTTTTGATGATTTTTTTATAAAAGGTCAAAATTAAAACAATTTTACAAGGAAGTCCACTTTTGGTGAAAGAAATGTTTCAAAAAGTCCAAAAAGGACCATTTTTCGGGGGATTAGGTCCACTTTCACAAACAAAAACGTCCATTTTTTCGGCAAAAAAAAAAACAAAAAGTACACTTCGCCACGAAAGGATTTTCGTTTATGGACTCGTGATCGAGTGCTATGTTCTATATAGAATTAGGCTCTTAACATTAATAAGAAGGCTATGGACCATATGAATGTTACAGCAAATTTTATACACGTCTGATGTGTATTCAGTTGTGAAACCTAAGCCATTGGAAATAACTACTCCGGGGTGGTTTTATTACTTGATATACACACAAAGAAGATGTTTAGACAACTGTTTTTTTTTTTATTTCAGGTGAAAACCATATAAAAGCAACACAATTGACCAAAATTAGGGCCGCCCTATTTGCCAAAATTGCCAGTCTACTTGAAGGGCAATGAACGGGTGCAATAGCGGTATTGTTGATTAATATTCTTAATTTTCAAGTATGTGATGCCATACCTTTCCGTCTGTGTTAATATCTTTTTTACTTCGAACTAGTAACCTTTTTGCTCCAGCAGGTGCATTTTGCATAATATTGGAATGCCTGAGGGTCTTTATAAACAATTAAGCGGATATCAATACGCCTTCCACAAGTCACTAAATCAAATATACAATGTATGAATTATTGATTTATTCTTTATTTAACGGCATACCGCTTCTTTATTGATATGATAGAATAAAAACAGCTGAATTAATGTTGAATGTTTTCTATTTACAAGCGGCAAATTCAAATCCATAGAACGGAGATCAAAAGGTGATTTTATAAACTCACTTGGTTGACCAGGCTCTGTAGGCTCGACCGCCCGCCCGCGCATTTTCTACGTCATAATGGCTTCATTCTATTGACCACGTAAGCATTATGATGGACATGGTTAAATGTTTGCGGGCTCACACGGTGGCTATGGAAAGAACACAGGCTGGTATGTCACATGTGTATCTTGAAACGATTTCAACGCTTTCACCCAAATACAAGCCAGTATTTGTAACGTAAACTCATTTCTTTTGTGGAATCTCCGTTACGGCTGTGAAGATGTTATATTCATGAAATAATTGCAGTCCATTTCCACATGATAGTATTTGGACGATGAATTTAACGAAAGTTGGCTTCTCAAGGTGATTAAAAAAATCAAAAAATTTGCATAATTTATTCAAAAATACACACCTGAAAAACAACATTAATCACAATATAAGTGGGTGTTTAGATCATACTCACTGCCTTACAAAATCAAACAAAATAACAACGATAATTATTTATATTGTTTTACACCCGGGAAGGGAGGAAGGAAATCTGGAATGCAAAACAAAAATTATCAATTGAGTTATTAAGTATAACTCCTAAAACCACGATGCAAAACCTTTGTAAAAAACTTTCAGAATACTTATATATTAACAAAATTAGCCAGAAACACACTATCATTGTACCCAAATTGGTTTTTGCTTTAACGGAGGATTTCGGCCTTAGAGCTGCGCCCCTTATGTTTCTTCGTGGGTCGTCCCTTTTGGCAAAACATGCGGGACGATGAATTTCTAAAGAGTACTCTAACGTTTTTACTCTCTATCTATATAGAACCTCTTTGATTCAAACTACGGGTGTCTCAGAAAAGAACGTTACCCCTCCAGAAGAAAACGGCATTTTTGCTTACTTATCAATTCCTATCCTTGTTTTTAGCTTATATAATGAACATATGAACTCTTTTAACATATGGTGAAAACAAGAAGAAAACGGTAAAAAAAATAAACCAAACAATGCCGATTTCCTAAAAATGATGCAAACCTACTTTTTCCGGCGGCATTAGCAGAGGAGGAAACATGGATGCACAAATACCCCCCCCAACATAAAAATGGTTAAGACCCCCTGGCAAATAAAGCCTCTCAAATTCCAAGGTTCCTCGCTGGTTCTAGAGTTTATCATGTTTTAGGATGAGTCTCACGCACTGCAAGCATATTCACGGCTTGATTGTTCTGTTCTTTGACGACCATATCTCTCTCCTTCCACCTGTATTTGTCATTCTCCGATTTTTGTTCTCTGTTCCCCGTGATAGCCATCTTAATGGGAACCTACTTCGATGGAAAACTTACCATTCACGAGACCGAGTCACTTTACCAAGGCCCAGTTCAGTAGAAGTTCCATTGTAGGAGTCACGCCCAATGCCATTAATTTTAACCAATCATATTTGCATTATGATGGAGGAGCGTGAAGGGATTTAGGTCACTTCATTCTTAAGAACAAATTAAGTGATGTTTCAGGTGCGTTTTAGCATTACATGTGAACAATTAAGAATTTTAAATCTGACTATGTGTGCTAAATCCGCAAGAAAAGAATTGCCAATGTACATGTTCTCTTGCGTGGACAAAGTAGGTTTGAATTCATTTTTAGGAAATAGTCATTGGTTTGGTTTTTTTCACTCGTTTTTCTTCTTGTTTTCACCATATGTTCCAAAGAATACATATTTTCCTTTATATGAGCTTAAAACAAGGATAGGGGATAGCGAATTGATTTAAGTAAGCAAAAAGAAAATGCGTTTTTGGAAGGGAACGTTCTTCTGAGCCACCCTGTACTAGGTACATCCATAGCAATCATATGGAATCACTTTTCAGAGCTGCGTTGCATGGTTGCCGCGGCCACCACTCAGTCCAATGACCGGCCACGGGTCACACCTCCCTTGTAAGTGGGAAAAGTCGGTGTATGTTTTTACACCAATTACTCATCCTCATAACATAGTTACCAAGTATAAACAACTCTCATCTTCATTCTCTTTTAAAGTGCAATAACAATGTTATACATACAGAAATGTACGTGGGCCGGAGATATAGTCCTCGGGCTCACAGTCCAGCGGAAAATGGTGAACCATGGGGCAATCGATTCAGGACTCTTCACCAACATTAGTTTCACGATTTATTCCGTTGTCGTCATGGAGCCCGGACTTTGATACTTGCCGGGACTATGTTACTTTCACACCGGCATTCGACCACTATATTGTTAGTAACATCATGACTAGAGCTTATAGAATTTACATATGTGCACCCTGAAAGTGATTCGTGTCACCGCAATTTACGTCCGCATAGTCATGCCATTTATAATAAGGTAATTGGGCGATTTGGGCGTATGGAAATACGGGAAAATACATAAAATCTTGGCAGTTTTTAAGCCCTCGCTGCTTTATAGTGACAGATAAAAATCGAAACGTATTCGTTCATTTCCTAAGGGCACCAGCTTTCTATTGAGATTGTAATCCAGAATTTCACGGTGGTTGGACTTTAAGAAGGAAAAAAAAAACTTAAACAATTATCTTGATGCATGGTTTATCGCCCCCCCCCCACCCCTGATAAAAATGTGTGCACCCAGTGATTATATTAAAAATAAGGACATCATTTAAAATACCAATTCCGTGTTTACTCGCAAACCATAGTTTCGATGTAAAACAAGTATATTTTTCACAATTGGTATTTTACTCAACGGTGCTTATACTGGAATCGCAGTGCTTAATTTCCCCAATCCAAACTGTAAAACTTCAAAAAGAAGGGGAAAACATACATATTCGCCCAACGCTTTAAATGCAGGACGTTAGAGCAGGCGGACGATTCTGAGTCCTATGTAAACAATCGATCGGGACAAGTGCGCACTCTGATTAGATAAGCGTGATTGCGATCGACAAATTAGCATACTAGGCGAGCAGCAGGATCAGAATTTTGGGCGGTTTAATATACCCACCCTACACACACCCACATCATGTATCCCTAGAAAGCTTCATAAGTCTAGATGAAGATTTGACATGATGTGAAAAGTGTTGAGGTTATTTTGGTGCTTTGCCCCGGTAAGCACTTTAAAGGCCACTTCTCCATCGACTTTCAGATGCCATCAAACATAATTGGTAATACCTACAGAACCGCTGACCCAAGATCGGGCATGTTTGGACCTAAAAATGTTACTTATCTGCCGATTTCAAATTTGGTCAAATTTTTGGAATTTCAATGTAAAAAATGACTTCATTCGACACCCGCGTGCAAAGGCTAAAGCTAAACATAAAAATTCGCCTGGATTACATGAAGAAATTATTCTGTTGTTCCAAACTCGAGGGTACTGAAGTACTGAGATTCCAAATAATTCACACGTCTTAAATGCATCAAGTGGCTTGCAAAAAACAATCGTATCAACTCGTAATCTAAGACAACAGCTGAATCAAAGGCTCATAGGATATGCTGTGGGTAGCTGAAGGAATGACTTGTATTACTTTTAAAACCGTTAAAACCGTTGAAGGGATCGGTCTTAGCTATTGATACATTGCCAGAGGTTGAAATGCTTCTTTTCATCACTACGTTACTTGGACTTGGTCATAAGACTCCGCATGTAAGAAATCGTTTTTAATCTCTTCCAATAATACTATATTGGTCTAACATTTTATTTGTAGACAACGAAAGCTAAGAACAACGAAATAACACAATAAAGAACAAATAGGCAATAACGAACAAACAGAAAAGCATAATAATTTATTCACAAATGCGTCATTTATAGCAGTAAAGTCTTGAACGCAGACTAATCGCGTTAAGTTTTTGTTTGTTATTTGAAGAGCTGAGATGCAAAAGAGCTTATCAACCATGTTTTAATTAAGTTATTAGTATTACGTTATTTTGACTTAAATTATACAATCTCATGACAATATGTTTGTTTCAATTTCTTTTAGTGTGGCCTTCACTTTTAAAAGCGAATAAGCTGTTTGGCGAACTTTATTAAATAAAAAGGCAGTTTCGAAAATACACAAACAATTAAAAACAAGACGAGTCCTTAAAAGGACAATCTTCTGCATTTTAGTGCACAATTTGTGAAATGAAAAAACAATTGAGTTTTGTAACACTATATTGTAATGAATACTATGCAAGGCATCAATCATAATGATCAACCTTTATTGTGAAACAAAAGACATTCAGTTTCATGTTACTTTTTCTGATACATCTGGTATTATTTTGAAGTAGAAATCACATTGCATGGAACACCAAGCTTCAGTTTACCATACTTCCCTTTTAAAGGGAACTTCTTATCTAGTGCAAAGGCCAAATCACTATTGTGTAGTAATACCTGTCATACATTGCTGCACAAAAGTTGTGCCTGTTTACCACACATGAAATATTAGTCTGCTTGATGAAATAGTTCCATGCTATCAGTGTTAAAATATACATACAAACAATGCAATTCTGTACCACAATTGTATATTATAACATTGGAAGTATTATTTTGGATATAAATTGGCTATGACAGTATCAGTAACAGCTGAAGTGTAAACAATAGATGGGCTGTGTACACACAATTAAGAACTGAGTACCACTGCATGAGGGTTTGGTCAATTCAGGATTAATCTTCTGCCTGGCAGAAGAAAAATATCATTTGAATGATCATACCGTACCGGATACGGTGCCACTTTATAGCTGTGGTATCGCGGACATGCATTGAAATGAAAGTATAAGTAAACAGGCTTATTCTTTCATTTCATTGAAATGAAGTATAAGTCTGTGAACTTATTTACGTTACCAATTCAAGTTAAATAAGCTGTATGTTCCCGAGGGGACAATGGGGACATATATACGTTTAAGGCACTATCAGTGATTTGCTAAATCTAAATCATAAAATAAACAAACAAAAAAACATCAACTGTATATTTTACTTATCATTGTCCTTACTGACTGACACTATTACTTACAGCAAGTTATTTTGTTGTATCTAGCGGTGGTTCCGCTTTTTAAATTATGATAAAATTTATAAAATAAAGTCCTTATGACGCACTTTTGTTTTAACATTATCAAAATTCAAGATAACGCGCAATATATTCGCTTAAAGATATTTGAAACATATACATTACAATGTATATCTGCATTAAATAATTATTATTATTATTATAAAGGTGTACATTAAGGTATGCGAAATATGATTGACCATTAGACATCCTTATCGGGCATTTCTACTTCCTTTACGAAACATTGCAAGTCACGCCGGCTAATATGCCGGTCTTTTTAAGATATTTAAAGCTGCAAATTACCATTCACTTGTGTTATATTTAGTTATGGTATCCCAAATAATTACCAAAGTTTAAATGAAAGTATAACATAAAATTACGTATCTGGTATTTTTATTTGACAATACGCTTAACACTTAACGTAACCAAGGGACTTTCACTCACGTTGGTGCCCAAGGGTGGAATCCATGAAATCGTTTGTTTTCAGGACATAAAGGGTTAATTATTTCCAATTGTTTGCTTACATATATGGGTGCATATATATTAGCATATTAGCAAAACTGGCAACAGTTCTTTGATTTTTAAAAAAACATTCTCAGCAGATTTCCGTTAGTGCCCAAGGGGATCCATTGGACACCTTCTTATTATCTCATTAACGGTAGGGTAGATTTTAATTTTTTGGTATGCAAAGAAGCGTAGCTAAAGCCAGACAAAAAGTCCAGCGCAAAAACTAATTTAGAGGTCCATAGAACCTAAAAACATTTACTTCACATTCACTTCACAAAATTCACAATTAAGTGTTAACATTGAAAAGTGCGGCCAATATTATGAATAAATGACAATTTTTACGATTTATGTTATTAGCCTGCGATTAACATAAATCCAGTTATCTCGACACGGTGTTGCCGGCTTTTTGTCCCTCACCATGATTTACCAATCAGCACGAACCTCGCTTGTGACGTAGTGTGCTTTTGGCTTTTGTCTTTTCGCGCTAATTTTGGCACTTGGCTTTCTCAATCCGTTTCATGTGGTCATAAAAAAATTCAGGCGTACCACTGGGAATTAAATCGACTATCTCAATCAACTATGAAATCCAGATAATGATGAACTTACCTTCTATGTGGATTGCAAGTAATCAAATTTCAGTACAAGATCAGCCAAGTCATACACGGTTAAATTAAAGAAGAAAATAGATCTCATATTGGACTTTTTCTTTAGCCTGCGTCATATCATCGCTTCGGGACCGGGTATTCATCGGCAAGGTTTTCCTACGTCAAGATTCTCTTTATTGATATCGAATACTAACTGGTCAATATAAGGGAAGAAATACAGTCAGAATCTCCTCAATTTTTGTTTAATAAGCCACGTATTTAGTTTTTGGTTGGCGGATATTGTTTTGGTAATTCAATTGTTTTTGGTATCATTGTCTCACTTCGTATGACTCATTGAACGTAAGGTGTGTCAGCTCTTTGTACTTTGAATCTGATATCAAATAACACCCGGCAGTAATCAATAACGTGTTCGAGTCAGTGTGCCTTCAGAAGTCGGAGTTATAGGGTCGATCAGGCCTCTAATTTTGCTGCATTTTTTTTCTTTTAAAAAAAACACCTGGGTGGTATGCGTAGAATACCGTGATCCTGGCGTGCATCCATGCCTATTCCTCTCAGGACACATATGGAACCGGTTATAACTTCCCTTCCTTGGATTTTGTCAGGTTAACAAGCTTAGCTTTCATTAATATTCCAGGATCTACTAATGCGGAATTCTCTGAGTGAAGCCAGAGGTTGCGTTTAGCTGGTTGGCAAGTGTACTCTTAACTCTTCTCCATAACAACTTTGATATGAGCTGTATTTTCAGGTATGCTGGTTTGTAAATGGCGTCCACTCTGGTAGCAATTTTAGGTCATTCAGTCACCGTTTTCAATTTCAAACACTATTGTGAGGAACAAGTTTTTTGTTTTTCGTTTTTCTCCATACTGTTTATTCCTCTCTCTTCCTCTTCTCTCTCTCTCTCCCTGTTCAGTGTAGCACCCTGTAATAGACATAGGCTATTTATTTTTCTCAATAAGAATCCTTAAATGCATATCGATCAACCACACTTATTCACCATGTTTACAACTTCAACCATCGCCTCAGTAGCTCATTGAGTCAGTGGTTCATTCACGCATTGCATTGTTCAACACCTCTTTGTTTTCCTCAATCATCGATAAGCTGCTTGTTGGCCGTGCTTGAATGTTTCATGCTTTATTTACTTCGTCATCAACCCTAATTTTATTGCCCATGAAATGTAATTGTGCATGTTGCTTAAATTGCAATTTGTTGATGTTACTCATCGAATTAAAGTTAGTTGGGTTGGCGCTACCCCCATCTCATTTTGCGGCTTACAGGACCATTAAGGAGACTCATCACGCATGCTTTTGAGACAGAATTACGCGCATTGCGAAAATAGCTGTGATTACTCCTGTCTCACTCAGTCCACACGCTTCTCATTCTTTGAGCCACAATATTTAGCCAGACTGTAGTAACTGATACAACCGATTTTTTGTTAAACGCTTACTGATTTTTTATGATTTTTGTTGTAAACAATGCATTTAGGCCTATGTAGAGCATCGGCCCAAGACATTTGGTTAGATGAAATAGGTACCCAATATCCTACACTTGAAGTGTATAGGGGGTCACCTGAAATGAACGGAAATGGGAGTCTGCCGGGTAGCACTGGTTGGGTGCAGTCCCGGGGGGTCCCCAAGGGCCCAAAAATGGGTTGCTGAATAGATGAGAGAGGTACCACTTAAATCCACCACCATAGTGTGCGCACTACCAGCCTATCAGCATCACAACGACAGACATTTTTTCCCGTTGGAAAGGGTCCGCCAGAACCCCCCCCAAAGGGACCCCAAATTGGGCTAAGCTTAGATGAGCGAGTACCAGTCCGAAATAGTGTCAAATAATCATTGAGTTTGTGGAGTACAAAATGTGTCATACCAGACAAATCGTCAGTGGACTACAGGAACCAGACACTTTTCAAAAATGGCCGCCTAAGGCTCTTCTGTCCATCTCAGCTAGCCTAAGAGATTGGTGGTACCAGCTGAAATTAATTTAAATGATTACTAGTAACAAAATCAGAACAAAACAACAACTCAAGGAATATAGAATGACTATACAGAACAAATATCTGCTACCTTATGCCTACCAAACCAACACCCCCTAAATGGACCCTCGGGCCCATCTAGGCTAGCCTAAATATTAAGGTACCAGATAAAAAACAGGTTTAGATGATCAATCACAGTCTAAAGAATACAAAATAACCCATACCAACCAAATTGTACTATCGTGTCTTGTTTCCAACCAGATTCCCTTTTCCATAAAAAGGGGTGTGGTAGCCATAAGGCAGCCTATAAACGCTAGATTAATATGTATTTCCCAAATTTTAAATTTTGATCAGTAAAGTACACATTTAGCCCAAAGGCAAGATCATGTCCAAAATTGACAGTTTTGTCCCAAGCCTTATTTTTATATAGCCCGGTTATTTTAAAGTTTACTATTAATGTACTTTAAAAAAAAAAAGTATATCAAAAGACCCCTACTCTTTATACTACTACTACTACACAACCAAAGTTTTAAATCCGGTTTTATCCTGTCACCAGGGGTGGCCGGATTCAACTCACTTTCCCGCAACCGCCTTACTCCTTCCTTCCACTTCACCCGATTCATGCATCCTCCTACTCAACCCAACCCTCCTACCCTCCCTCCTCCACTTGCTTTCTTCCAGTCTTCTTTGGGACGTCCCTCCCCTCAAACCTCCCACCTGCGAACTCAAAATCCTTCTTAAACACAAATTTTTGCCCTGGTTCCTTCCTCCACCGCATGCCCCACACGTACACATTCTTACACACACTCTTCGACCCATTCTTTCAATCTTCAAGTATATCTTTTCCCTTGCAACCACTCCCCACATTCCCTAACTGCACCCAACCATACTTCACTCTAGCTGTCACATTCACCTCGCATCCACCACTAACCTTATCCCTAGGTACGTGAACTCCCTTCACTGACTGATACCACCTCATCACACAACTTTTCCTCTTTTTTTTTCCACATCCCCCCTCCAGCTCCCCTTCTCACTCTTCTACACACAAAATATCTTTGCCAACTAGGGGGATCACTCTCTTATCTTTGTGCATCTCCCATGGCTCCCTTTCCTCCCACATTTCTCACACAAAAACACTGAATTTTGCTTTTACACTCTTGCCCACACACACCACATGGGTCTATACCTTCCCGTACCACCTCCCTCATCCACCCACTCCCCCACCACTTTTTTCTCCCCAGATTTACCTTCACCCAACACTTTCCTCAAAAAGCCGTTCTTCCATTTCCAAAACGTCCTCCCTCGTCCCTCCAATGTCTAGCTCATTAAAACCAGTCATCAGCGTAACAACATCTCACTCAACAACCTTTTGCACTCTCCGTGACTACATCAATCAATTTCAAAAATCAATGGAGCGAAAGGACAGAACCTTGATGCACACCCCCTTCACCTCAAACTCTTCGGACAGTCATGACCCCTCTCTAACTCTTGTTTTGGGCTCGTTCAACAACTCAGCACTGGCCTGCTTTAACCACTAACTTCTTGGTATCTCTCTCTTCCTCATCGCCCGCACCCATCACTTTCCTCGGGGTACCCTATCAATGGCCACTTCTCCAAGTTCTACCAACACTATACAATGCTTTTAGCTCGATATTCCTCCTAGTCCTGCAGCCTCCTTAAAATAACACTGCATCTATCGTCCTTCCTGGCATAAAACCCAATTGTTGCATCTCATCCACTTCCACTATCTCCGAATCCTATTTCTCTAGAACCCTCTCGTCACAATTTTTTTCATTGCCATGCTCCAACAACTTCACACCCCGATATGTATCACAACTCATTGCATCCCTTTCCCTTTAAAAAATTGGAAACCACCACACTCACTGCCCACTTCTCTGGCATGCTCCTCAAGGACATCAACACTCTCTGACACAACTCAACCATCACAAACCAATTCCCTATCTCCGCACTCGCACTAATCATCACAGCACTCACCTCTGAGGTCCAGCTGCCTTACCTTTTTTTCATTTATCTTAATCTTATTGCCTTCACCACCTTTCTTCTCGACTGACCCTCTTAACTGGCCCTTCCACCGCATCATCCGGCATCATCAGCCTTCACCTTCTGATCCCACTCATTCTTCTCATTCATGATTCAGTCTCTTCTCCCATAGGCTCTTTTTCCCAGACTCTACCTCTATCTTTCTCACTAAAGTCAACTTCCCACTGTCCACATCTTCCCCTTCACCATCCTCTTCCACATCTTCTCCCCTTCAACGCTCTTCCACCCGTTTTCATTGCCTTCACTATCTTTTTAGCACCTTGTTTGGATTCTCTCTAACTCTCCTACAGCCCTCTCTCTTCTCTGCCTCCTCCTTTATAGCCTTCGCACCACTTTCTTTGCTCGCTCCCTTTAAAACACCTCTTACCCCTTACTTGATCTTCCGTACTAAGTTTTTTTTCTCATAACCTATATGCACATCCTTTCTCGCTATCTCGCCTCCTTCACCTCCGCATTCACATTCCACAACCCTCCTATCTCTCCTGTCCCTCTCCTACCTTTTGTTTACCCACACACTTCATCACATGACTGTAACACACAACACCCTCCTTTAATAAGTAACACCCCCACAAGTCTGACAACACAGTCCCCACAAGCTCCCCAACTCTCAACTCACAGTCGTTGTCCTCTTCTTTCGTTCCAGCTTCCCATACTTTCCTCCCTTCCTCCTCTCATGCAGCTATACTACCATTCCTCACCACCTTTTTTTTCACCTTCCTCTATATCCCATCTACAACCACCAACCTGTGTTGCAATTCTCCTGGATCACCTTAACATTCTTCAGAATTTTTCTCTCCTCTTGCCACCTCACACAAAATCAATCTCCGTCTCATTCTTCCCCTTAGTATACGTCACTTCCTTTTGTCCCTCTCTCTTGATCCATGTATTCGCAACACACATCTCTTTCTCATCACAAACTTCCAGCAACATTCTTCCTTCCAGATTCCCCTCCCCAACCCATTTCCTCCATGAAACACCTTCCTTCGAAACCTTCGATCCTTTTCCCACATGCCCATTAAAATCACCAACACATAAGACTAAATTCACCAACACTTTGCCCTCCCATTCCTCTGTAAACTCATCATAAAACTGTTCACTTTTCATTTCACGCTTCTTCCACTCTGGGGCGCCATGCCACATATCACCCCAACTACCTCTTCCTCGAAACATACGATCACTCCATCACCCTATCACTCTTCCTCCTCACCTCCACTACCTTTTCACTCAATTCTTCTTCACAAAACTCCCCCACCCCCCCCATCCCCTCACTATTTCCTGCCCCGCCACAAACTTGTACTTCTTCCCTCCTAACCTTAACTACCCCAAACAATCCTACCCCCTCCCCTCTCACACCTCACCTCCTGCACACCACACACGCCCACCTTCCTCTTCCTCAATTCCCTTCACTTAATCTCTCTATCTCTAACCCACCAACCAGGGGACACCCTTTCCACCCCTTTTTTCCCCTTCAAACTCCTCCCCCAGGTTCCAACTACCAAACCTCACCCCGATCCGCCTATCAGGCTTAATACCGTCATTGGGCAGGCAGCACCTACGCGACTCAAGGTTATTCCTTAATTGAAATTACTTGTTTTAAATAGCTACATTAAACTTTAAAAATTCAAAAGATATTAATTGTAAGATGTGAAAAACCACAGTGTGTGTCAATAAATGTTAATATTTTGCAGGTGTCCCTTTTATGGCAATGTGCCCTCTTGATTTGAGCCTGATTGATATGAAAGAGCTATACTGATCTCAGAGTATAGGCCTACGGGAATCCCAACCCCACTAAATAACTCCCCATAGACGTGTGTATAAAATGACCTCTCACCAACCGTCGATTTCGCGGCTATAAAAAACACTGGTTATTTCAAAACTGATTTTTTTTTTGAAGAACACCGGGACCATAACCTTCTTCAACAAAAAATGAAAAAAGTGATTTTTTAGAAGCTACAGAGCATCGCAAGATTTTGCATTTTTCAAAACGTCCAGGCCTAGTTGGAATGTTACTAGAAATTAACATTGCTCAGTTTCCTCAACACACACATCCGAAATTATACACACACACACACATTGCACAGACAAATCTTTACCACCCAAATTGTTCGTTACTACACATTATTATTCAAATTTCCACTTTAAAGACACAACTTAAATCACAACATTTTTGTTACTCTTCCATGTTATAGGCAACGGCCATAGGTGTCGAACGCCACACCGGTCTCCGGCCTGACGCCGCTCTTCTACAACACCTATTTTTATTTAGTGGGTGTGATTCTACATGTATAGGGTTAGTAAATAAATTTAAATTTAATAAAGAAAGAATTTGTGGTTAGTAGAAATAAATTGTGTGGATCTTAAATTGATTGGAATCTTACTTGGATCTTAAATATCTTGCAACAAAAGATGAAGTCAAAATGGTATAATGCGAATCTTTTGCAGAGAACACTTAAGCTTACATTTAGAAACTGTAAGTTTGATCTGCCATTTCTCAACAAAACACAGAGTTCATAAACCTCTTGCTTGTTATATGTGAAAAAAAAACCATGAACCGGCAATTGAGAGCTCAATCTTGAATTGTAACTGACTTACAATTTACAGGCCCCGTCAATCTGTTATCAATTAGAACGGTCCATGGCCCAGATAACCAATAGCATATATTATTCTTTTACATAGTGTAGGTATTGAAGCTAATTATAAGAAACAAACATACTCCGAAATATCACTGGCGGCAGGACATGGCGCCAAACTGATTTTGGTCGTCAGTTGTCAGTGTTTGCAAAGTGAATCATTTCAACTATATGTTTTGTTCTAAAAGTGGAGGGGCAGCACCCTCCCACTGATATGTGGGACCATGTCCACCCATACACCCACTAGGTTCAACAACTGCTGCTGCACATTGAACAGGATGCCATTAGAAGAAAGTTAATAAAAATCCTTTCAAAAGTTTTTCCTGCCATTCTGATTTAACACTTCAAAACATATGTCATTGACTTCTTTTTTCCTCAAACAAAGTCAAATATAAACATAGTAAGAAAATTGCCCCTCAGTAAACTTTTAACTTGACAAAGACAGTGCCGGACATACAACATACTGAAATTGCCTATACCATGTTGTCTAATAGTGGCTTGTCCGTATTTTTTGAATGCGGTAGCTCACTATGTATGCATAAATGCCATATGCTTAGCTTATCAAATTAAGTTCACCCCCTTTTGATACTCATCTTTAAGTAGGACCTGACAGCTTCAATTTTACCCTAGGGGCCCTATGTATCAAGTTCATAGCATGAATCCCCCCCATGCCAGGGCTTAGGTCTATATGATTTCATTTAGGCCTACTTGAAACTTATGAAAATTACCACATGTCCGCATAACCCTGCGCACAGACCTGCGTGTGTGGCACTCTCTTATTGCCACAATTCATATTGGATTAGGCGTCTCATAACTTATCATCTGAAGTTCTAATAACAACTGCTCGCTAGTAATGAATACCTAACTCTTGGCGGCTCAACAGACCGATTTCAGTAATATCTTTGAAGAGGCCCTATCTACCTACTAGCCTAATGGGGGGTGCCAAAGGCTTCTTTAATGGAGTCTGGTGGAAACAAGGCAATGTAGTACTATTCTGATAATGGGTCATTTTGTCATTTCTTAGACGGTCATTGATCCTCTAACCTGGTTTTATCTGTACCTAGACTTTTAATATTTAACCTAGCCTAGATGGGCCGGCGCGTGCGTGGTCCCATTTAGGGGGGTCGGTAGGGCTAAGGTAGCAGATATTTGTTCTGTCATAGGTCATTCTATATTCCGTGAGTTGTACTAGATCATTATTACATTAATTTCAGCTGGTACCCCCAAACCAATATCTATGCTACTTAGATGGACAGAATAGCCTTAGGCGGCCATTTTTGCAAGTGTCTGGGTTCCGCTAGACACCCAACTGACGGTTGTCTGGTATAACCCTTTTGTACTCCACAACTCAATGCTTAATTTGCACGATTTCTAGTGGTACCCGCTCATCTAAGTCTAGCCCAATTTGGGGTCCCCTTTGTGGGGGTCTGGCGGACCCTTTCCAGCGGAAAAAATGTCTGTCGTTTGTCCGCTGCTAATATAGGCGTGGTAGTGCGCACACTATGGTGGTGGATTTAAGTGGTACCTCTCCCATCTATTCAGCACCCATTTGTTTGGCCCTTTGGGGACGCCCCCGGATGCACCCAACGAGTGGTACCCGGCAGACTCCCATTTCTGTTCATTCTAGGTGACCCCCTATACCCTCCCATGTCAGATACTTGATACCTAATTCATCTAACCCAATGTCCTCTGGGCTGATTGTCTAATGGTCCTCGTGTTCCCGTTTTAGAGTTTTTAATGCTCATTTCCTGGGGACTATAAAAACTCAAGGATTTGTGTTGTGGCCGCGCACGCGTACCGTGTGTTGATGTTTGTGTGTGTGCGAGCCCATGTGTTCTTTGATTCTAAAGAAACTGGGTTACTTCTTGGTTCGCTTGCAAATGTAATCTAGTTACATGTATTTAAAATTTTTAGTTTCTTACAGTAGGCCTATAGGGGCTTGTTTGTCTCACGTGTTTTTGTCGTTAGGTTTTGGCGGGTTTTAGGTATTAGTTTTAGTTTGTTTTCAACCAAAATTTGTTCTGAAGAACCACTGGACCAAGCGTCATATATGGTGTACACAGATTTGGACAAAGTTTACGTGTGCCGATTAAAGGAGCATTCTTTGAAAATGATAAATTCCTTCTTGTGCCCTAATTCAATTGTTATGGTCACAAATTTCAGTCAAAAGAACCATTAACCCGAGGCCCATATAGGGTGTACACAGATTGGGGTGATGTACAATGTAGGCCGTTTAAAGGGGCATTCTTTGAAAATCTATTAATTCCTTCTAACCAGACTTGTAGTACCCGTACCCATACCCGTACCCGTACCCATACCCGGGTGCAAAATTGCGTACCCGTACCCGACTACCCATAACCCATAGTCTCGGACCCATACACGTACACGTACCCATAACTTTCACATGCGGACCCGGACCCATGGTCTCGGACCCGTCCCCATACCCATGGTCTTGGACACGGACCCCCGTACCGGACCATGGTCTCGGACACATACCGTCCGATACCCATGGTCTTGAAACCCATACCCATACCCACGGTTTCCGGGGACCCGTACCGATACCATGGTCTCAGGACCCGTATCTGTCCAATACCCATGGTCTTGTAACCATACCAGTTTCCATGTTGTTGTTGCCATACTCTTACCTGTACCCGATGATGTAAAATTTAAAAAACAAAAACTAACTGGCCCCGGTATTCTTTGTTTTAATGGATATTAATGGAGTTTAATTTTGTTTTACTTTGATGAATGTTAAAGGTGCAACAAGGGATTTTACACATCGGGTGTCCCTAAAAATATTTTTGCACTGAATGTTAAGCTCCCCATCTGGAAGGACTAAGCCGAGAATTAGTTCTTTGTGTACAAAAAAATGAAATTATACAAATTTTGTGCTTTGATAGAAACTAGAAATGTTTATAGTTCAAATAATATAAGTAAACTCTAATTTACCTTTTGTTTTCACTTTTCACCTTTGATACTACATTTCTGTAGCCAAATACACAAAAATCAAAATAGGTTTCTCTTGCTGCACCTTTAATTTATACATCCCAAACTATTTTCAGTCTATCTACAGTTTTGTCACATAATTATACAGATACACCATGGATATTATAGTATGCACTATGCAGTACTATGCACCCACTTATGCCTTGTTGTTTCACAATTCATTTGCACTGTTCAGCCATTACTCTCCCCCAATAGTGGAATGAACTTTTACCCATAGGGTAACTTCATTACTTGGCAACAACTAATTTGGATGTGCCATATCTTTGAAACTACTGCTTTTTCTTCCTTTTTTCTCCACTTTTTTTCATTGCTAAATACTTATAAGGATTCCACCCTTACCCTTCATTCTTGTAGCGATTCCGAAATTCAATCAATATTGACTCTTTCAGGTGGATCACTGATAGTGTCTTTTTACTTTTTGGAACCTTCCTTATTGTACTCAGGTAAATACTCAAAGGTCTGTACCCGTACCCAAGGACTCGTACCCAATATACCCATGACCTGCCCCGTACCCGTACCCTGGTTTTGTCCGTAATCGGGACCCGTACCCATAACCCGTACACCATGCTTGGACCCGTACCCGTACCCATACCCATGACTTGTCACAAGGGACCTACCATACCCGTACCCTTGGTCTGGGACCCGCGACCCCGGTACCCACGGGCTCGACCCGTACCCGTACCCAACCATGGTCTCGGACCCGTACCCATACCCGTATACCCCTGATCCGCACCCACACTACACTCTGCTTCTAACCAATCAAGTTCTATGGTCACAATTTCAGTCAAAAGAACCGTTTAACACCCAAGTCCATATAGGTGTACCAGATTAGGTGGAGATATGTATGCGCTGATTAACGGGGCTTTTTAATTCAATAATTCAGTTTCTTTTCTGCTCCATTAATTGCTTAGGATCAAACCAAATTGGGCTGAAGAACCACTGACCCAGACCATAAGGGTATAAACACATTGGGGGTCAAAGTCCTGCAAGCTAATAAAAAGGGCCTTCTTCATCAAATCTATAAATTGCGGCTTTGGTCTCAAATTAAATTCTAGATCACTTAAATTAGAACCCTCTGACTCATGAAATATAGAGTGTACAACATATTGGTGAAAGTGTTGGCTGATTAAAGGGGGTATTCTTTGAACTTAAGGCATTCCCTTCAGTCCTCAAAGCTAATGTTTTATTGTTAACAAAAAATAAAAAAAATTAAAAACATCTGTATCCAAGTCCTATATGGGGCATACACATATTGTCAAATGCAACATACAACGATGAGAGAGCCATTATTTGAAAAATATATAAATTACATCTTCTGCCTGCCTTAATACTAAAACTAACCCTCATTCAAATTAACATGTTCACTATCGGTGTGGTCAAAGGTCTAGAATATTGCAATACTGAGTACTAGGGCTTCTCCGTATCACATTTAGCCCTAGTTGGCTTTGTGGTTTGTCTTAGAGCCTTTTGAAGTGAGAGAGGATCTGGGGTCTATAGCCATCGCTCTGGGCGATTTTCCTCAATCGGTTTTTTCGCAGTTCTGTTCTGGTTTTGCGTTCCGCACTTTCAGATTCAATTTAAGCCATTCCAAAAGGGCGGCCCTGACTTCCTTTTAATCTGTCGCAGTTTTTTGTAATTTTTCCTTTTGTTTCTGCGCTTGCAACGAATGCATCCTTTGACCAGTTTACTTATTTTGTTATATTTGCCGCCCTTTTTGTTTTAGAACGCACTTCAGTGCGGTTTTTAATTTTGCTGATTTGTGACTATTTTTCCATGACGGCCGGTGTAAAGAACTGAGTTGGTCCCCATAAGAAAGTGTCCTAGCTACCATCTCAACATGTACGGAATAAACCTGATCCTGTACCACAGTCCATTTGGGTACAGTTCTGAACAAACATGCATACAGCACTCAATGGGACACATAACAGATGGGTGGTGGGACACTCAGTCACAACGACGCTGTATTATCTGACACCTGTTGTGAAGAATCTGAGTATCCTCACATTGGAAATGGTCATAACCATTATGTCAATGCTTGTACGGAATAACCGTGAGACCTTTTAGACGGCCTTTGTTACTGCTGAGTCTATAAACAAATGGTGGTTTCAGTATCATGTGAACACAATGGCTAGTTGATGGTAGACATTCAGTCACCCGGACTCTGTATTCTTGTCACCCGTAGTTTGCCTTAAACTTGTTGGTCAACCATTTTTGCAAAAGGGACAGCCGACTCTTCAACGTGCCGCGTGGGACTCTTTCCATAACTATTGGTGGGCCGGTCATTTCCTCTTGTTACATTTAGCTCTAAGACCATTTTAGCAGTCTTTAAATTTGGTGTCAACCACAATTTTCAAATGCTCTTCTTTTGCCCTAAATAAAGTCAATTGCAACACGTATTTTTGCGTTAATATTCCTTTTTTTTTTTTGTGGGTTGGTATGCTCATTAAATTATTAAAAAAGAACCACTTTTATATAACGCGTAAGCTCCCGTATTTTATGCCTCAAATCGGCGGTTATCAATTATTATTATTATGGCACCGTCTTCAGAAATCGCCACAATCATTTCACTTCTTTTTAGGGTGGCCAATCACAAGACATGCCTTACAAGCCACAAGCCTCTCATTTGTCGATTTTTCATATAGTGCTTTCCGCGATTTGGTCGTATCAATCACGGCCTATTGCGGGTCTACGTCAATATCTTATATTTTTTTTGTTATTTCATTGAATTGAGCAATTTTACATTCCCCTTCGGCTTTAATACGTAAAATAATTCTGCCAACTTCATTTTTTTTTCCCCTTTTTCGTGTCACTTTTTAACATTTGCGGCGGTTATTGTTTCTTTCTGAAACATTTGAACTGCAGCCCTGTTTCAATCTTCTGTCTAGGGTACTAATTTTGAAATTTGGGGGAATTAAAATGTGATTTTTATTTGCCCGTTAAACTTTCATCTCATGTTTTTTTTTTTTAAAATTATATTTAATGTGTTGCAAATTTCGAAGTTAGCGGGTATACTTAGTACCCGTAAACAGACGTCCCTTGTTTTGTAGATCTATGCATTTTTTTTTTGTTCCTGTCTTTGCACATTAACCAATGTTGGTACCAAGTATGCTCTGCTCCATGGCCCCTGTTTGACGTTTTATGTTTATTATTTTTTACATCTCCATTCTGGCAATACACAATTTAATTTACCACTCAATTTTATATTCCCACGGTTTATGTCTTCTGAACGGCCGCCTATGAGGCCCCAATTTTTTTTATTTCTTGGTAATTTGCTCAATAGCATTTCATTGTAACTCTTTATTTGGTCGTCTTCCTCCACCCGGGGGGGGGCATTAGGGCAAGTTACCTTATAGTCACCTTGTTGGATTTTTTTCAACAATTTACCTAAGTCAGATCATGGGAACTCGCTAAATTCTAGCCTGTTCTGGCACGAATATCCTTGTTGTCATATTCTGCGCAACATATTCAACAATTGATCATTGTATTGTTGGCATGCCCTTCAAGTAAATTCAATGTCACTTTTATCACAGAGAAAGTTTGTCAACTTTATACCACTTCGCAACTTCTGTTGATCTGGGGTTGGAATCGACTACTTCCCTCTTCTGTATCTGGTGGGGAATTGGGTATCTGAGCTAGATTTAAACGCCAATTGGTGTTAATATTCCAGTGTGACATTTGAATGTACAAACATTTATAATGTTTCTAAGTGCTTGAATTTCATTAACAATATATTTTCATGGATTATAAATTGATTGGTTCTAAATATCTAAATTATATTGGTATACTGTGCTGGTGCCTTGATTATTTTCATGATTATAAGATTAATTTGTTCTAAATTGTTAACTTATATTGGTATACTGTGCTGGTGCCTTGATTTAATACCTCCTCTGTTATGGGGAGTTACATAAAGTGCTTAATGATGTTAATAGCCAAACTATATCTATTTGTTGAATTGATTTTGGCATTTGTGATACGACCAACGGGCCGTTTTGGCGTGGTTTTAGATGTTTGCTTGCTGCTCATCATGTGAATTGCCATAGTGTTTAAGTGGAAATACTGAGGTCCTCTTGAAATGGTATTGTTTGCTGCTGGCCATCTTTGAATTATAGCACAAATTGAAGGCTGATGCCTGTTGAATTAAAATCGCATGAAACGGCGAGAAATGCCGCTACCCAATTCCTGCTTCTTCGCCTTTTCCTTTTCATCGCCATGTGAGAGATAATTACGATTTATGTTATTAGCCTGCGATTAACATAAATCCAGTTATCTCGACACGGTGTTGCCGGCTTTTTGTCCCTCACCATGATTTACCAATCAGCACGCACCTCGCTTGTGACGTAGTGTGATTTTGGCTTTTGTCTTTTCGTGCTAATTTTGGCACTTGGCTTTCTCAATCAGTTTCATGTGGTCATAAAAAAATTTTCCCTCCCACCTCTCCCTATCTTCTATGTAATGGCTGCTGGGTCCGTTGAGACCTATTTTTTGAGTCCTTCTTGTTTTGAATTTGGGCTTTTATTACATTCGGGAGAATTTTGTGTGTAGAATTCCTTCTGTACAGTTTGAAGTTAAAAATTAAGTTTGCAGTTGTATTGGTGACCCCTTTTATGGGGAGACATTTCATATTTGCATGTCATATTTTTGAAAGAGTGCCCAAATTTGACCTTGTGTAAAATATTACATAAATATGGTTATCAGCCATTAGCCCGCTCATTGAGCTCGATAAATTCTTAGCTGTTCTGGCACGAATTATCCTTGTTGTCGTATTCTGCGCAACATATTTCAACAATTGATCATTGTATTTTTGGCATGCCCTTCAAGTAAAATTCAATGTCACTTTTATCACATGAGAAATTTTGTCAATTTATACCACTTCCACTTCTGTATCTGGTGTGGAATCGACTACTTCTTCTTCTGTATCCGGTGGGGAATTACGTAGCTAGAGCTAGATATTAAACGCCAATTGTGTTAATATTCCAGTGTGACATAAATGAATTTACAAACATTTATAATTGTCAAGGCTAATTCAATTAATATATTGTCATAGAGTATACGAGTGATTTGTGCTAAATATCTAAATTATATTGGTATACTGTGCTGGTGCCTTGATTATTTTCATGATTATAAGAATGATTTGTGCTAAATTGTTAACTTATATTGGTATACTGTGCTGGTGCCTTGATTTAATACCTCCTCTGTTATGGGGAGTTACATAAAGTGCTTAATGATGTTAATAGCCAAACTATATCTATTTGTTGAATTGATTTTGGCATTTGTGATACGACCAACGGGCCGTTTTGGCGTGGTTTTAGATGTTTGCTTGCTGCTCATCATGTGAATTGCCATAGTGTTTAAGTGGAAATACTGAGGTCCTCTTGAAATGGTATTGTTTGCTGCTGGCCATCTTTGAATTATAGCACAAATTGAAGGCTGATGCCTGTTGAATTAAAATCGCATGAAACGGCGAGAAATGCCGCTACCCAATTCCTGCTTCTTCGCTTTCTCTTTTTCATCGCCATGTGAGAGATAATACGATTTATGTTATTAGCCTGCGATTAACATAAATCCAGTTATCTCGACACGGTGTTGCCGGCTTTTTGTCCCTCACCATGATTTACCAATCAGCACGCACCTCGCTTGTGACGTAGTGTGATTTTGGCTTTTGTCTTTTCGTGCTAATTTTGGCACTTGGCTTTCTCAATCAGTTTCATGTGGTCATAAAAAAAATTTTCCCTCCCACCAATCCCTATCTTCTATGTAATGGCTGCTGGGTCCGTTGAGACCTATTTTTTGAGTCCTTCTTGTTTTGAATTTGGGCTTTTATTACATTCGGGAGAATTTTGTGTGTAGAATTCCTTCTGTACAGTTTGAAGTTAAAAATTAAGTTTGCAGTTGTATTGGTGACCCCTTTTATGGGGAGACATTTCATATTTGCATGTCATATTTTTGAAAGAGTGCCCAAATTTGACCTTGTGTAAAATATTACATAAATATGGTTATCAGCCATTAGCCCAGCCCGCTCATTGAGCTCGATAAATTCTTAGCTGTTCTGGCACGAATTATCCTTGTTGTCGTATTCTGCGCAACATATTTCAACAATTGATCATTGTATTTTTGGCATGCCCTTCAAGTAAAATTCAATGTCACTTTTATCACATGAGAAATTTTGTCAATTTATACCACTTCCACTTCTGTATCTGGTGTGGAATCGACTACTTCTTCTTCTGTATCCGGTGGGGAATTACGTAGCTAGAGCTAGATATTAAACGCCAATTGTGTTAATATTCCAGTGTGACATAAATGAATTTACAAACATTTACAATTTTTTTTTTATTTATTTATTACCTTTATTGCACTTACAAGAACATTCAAAACCGATGTGTGGTACAAAAGGGTGACCCCTAACAGGCACGCAGGCCCACAAAGCGGGGACCCTAACACACACCTCAAAAATAAAATGAACAAAAGATTTTAGGTACAAACGTACACATACATAATGATAAAAACAGTAAAATATACATAAAATTTTATAAAAGACATAAAAATCAATCAAATAGCATTTATAAAGCACAAAATATATTGCACAAAACGAGCCCATACTACATAAGTAACTACTACATGTATGAATTGTTAGCTAGGTAATGGTCAAGAAGACAAGATTTGAACTGGGGAAATGTATGAAGATTTCTGAGATTGGGAGGGAGGGCATTCCATGAATGGTAAATACGGTTAAAATAGGTCTGCCGAAAGATGTTAGTACGGCATCTGTTTGGAATGATAGTGGGAGCGTTTGTGGATCTCAAATTGTGATGCTCAGAGTTACGAACATTAATTGTGTCATGGAAACTGATGAACGTCATATTTTGAAGACCTTTAAAAAGAAGGATATTATCTTTAAATTTACGGCGATTATCAAGGATGAGGAGATCGAGCTCTTTTAGACGATCCTCATATGGGGCAGAACTTCTCAGGATGAATTTGGTTGCATGTCTCTGAACTTTTTCAATGGAGCTGATGAGGCCCTTTTCTTGGGGGATTCCAGATTTCGACCCATCTTCCAATGGTCTGACATGAGCCAAGTAGAGAATTTTCGGGTTAATGGATCATAAATATCATGACAGGTGTGCCGAATCAAACCTAAAATGCGGTTAGCCTTGCAAATCATATGATTTATAATGAGGTTGCAATTCATATTACTCGTAACTAAGATACCAAGATCATTCTGATGGTCAACAGATTGCAAAATGTGATCACCAAGCTGTATTAAAGGGGCAACATGATGATGTTTCCGGGTTTTGACATGTAAAATAACACACTTTTTGGCATTAAAATCAATGTCCCATTTAACACTCCAATTAAAAAGAGCATTAAGGTCTTTTGCAGAGCAAGTTGGTCACAAATGGTGGATATGGTTCTGGAACAATTTGAATCATCAGCAAAAAGACCAATTCTGTGCCAGATGAAACATAGGAGGGCCTATCATTAATAAAAACCACAAAGAGTAAAGGGCCCAATGGGAACCTGTGGGACGGCAGGGAGGGTGCTGGCCAGCCACTCAGAATAAGCACCATTAATGACCACCCTCTGCAGTCGACCCTCAAGATAATCATGGAACCAGGCAAGGAGTGTGCCACCGATCCCGGCACACCTGACTTTCAATAAGCATAGAATGATTGACGGAATCAAATGCCTTTGAGAAGTCCAGGTATATACCACATCAGTGTCACACCCCCTGTCATAGTTAGAACTAAGGTTGTGAGTAAAATCAACTAATTGTGTAATGCAAGAACGATTGGGCATAAACCATGCTGGCAATCGGAGATGATAGGTTCCAAAAAATGGGAGAACTTTCTTGATGGCAACGCTCAAGTACTTTGGAGACCAGGCCAAGCAGAGAAAATCGGACGTTAATTTTCAACGCAGCCATTGTCACCTTTTTTTAACACAGGAGTGACATTCGCACGCTTCCAGGCAGATGGAACTTTGCCTTGAAGAAGAGAAGCATTGAAAATTACTGTGAGAGAGGGTGAGATCTCTAGCGCACACTCACGGAGTATTTACAAGGAATACCATCCGGTCCACTTGCCTTGCCTGGGTCCACAGTACTCGGCACCTCATAAACATCTGAGGAGGTAAAAGTGAGAGAACTAAGGTTATTTATATACGTCATGAACATGAGAATGAGAATCAAGCTTATATGAAGCTTTATCTCTGAACACACGGTGAAAAATTTGTTGAAGAGATTTGCTTGCTTTACTGGATCATCAGTAGAATCATTATTGTAACCTACTGACTGGGGAATTTTACCAGGGTTCTTAATCTTGTGAAAGGACCAGAAGTGCTTAGGATTATCTTTCAAGGAAGTTCTGACATCGGTCAAGAAATCAGCACGTCTTTGTTTAATAAGTGACTTAGACTGCTTACGCAGAGAACGAAACCAATCTCTGAAAACAACATTGCCAGTTTTCTTGAATTTATCCAAGCACGTTCTTTCTTCTTCACAAGTTTAATGATATCAGAGTCTATCCACGGAGCAGAGCTCCGATTCTTACACTGAATTTTGGGAACATATTTATCAACAATATCAAAAAAGCTGGAGCACCAGTTGTCCCATAAAATATCAATGTCATTGTTACAATCTGTGTCCCAAGAGTGTGTATTGAGAGAGTTCGAAAGTCCGGCCCAATCGGCACATTTAAAAATTGTAAATTGTACGCTTAGGTAGTTTAGCATAATTACAAAAGATAGGAATTGTGAAATTGATTGAGGTGTGATCTGCAACAAATCCTCCACGTTGTCAGAATTCTACTCTAAGATTTTTTACAAGATCAGGATTCCACAACAACACGAGATCAAGAATACTACCAACACCTTCTTTAGTAAATCTAGTGGAAAATTCACCAATTGTTGGAGAAAGATAGTATTAACAATGTCGCAAAATTCTCTTTCAAGTGGCCTACTGTCCGGTTTATATTGATTGAGAGTCTAATCAATGCGAGTTAAGTTAAAGTCACCCACTATGATTTTATCTTTATATGATATGAATGTAAACAGTCTAGGAAAGAGTTCAATGTCTCCATATCTTCCATATCAGCATCAGGTGGACGATACACTACTGAGAGGAGCACACTTTTCCCTGGTTGAGGGGTGATTTCCACGACACAGGATTCGGGGTACAACTCAAGCTGTTACGGCGATAAGAAGTGAGATTTGTTTTGACAGCTATCATAACTCCACCTCCTCGGCTTCCTCGATCGCTACGATAAACAGTATAACAGCAGGGAAAATAAAGCTATCTGGGATATTGGAATTGAGCCAGGTTTCAGTGATTAAGATAACGTCGTAGTCAAGACCATAGACATGTCCTTGAAGGTCTACAACTTTATTTTTGGTACTGCGAGCATTCAAGTACAGACAACTCACCAAGTTAGGATTATTAAGTTCAGAAATATTCAAATTCGATGATTCAATGTCCAAGTCGGATGTTGAGTGATCCGATGGAGATAACGATGAATTAAACAAGTCCGTCACACTAGAAGATGAAGCAAAGAAGGAGTCTGTAAGTGGTTAGGGCTGACGTACCCGTTACAAGTAATGCTTTTTTATGTCCAGTTGTCGTGGGTCATGGAGCGGAATTGTTCCAGTGAAAGGCCACAGCCACGGTGGAAATGTTCGCTGCAGGAAACACACTGGATGCGATACTTATTGAAGATGGGCTTAGTGCACAGTGAACACTTTGGCGAGGACCAGGGTTTTGGTGAACATCCCCTGCCAGGAGTAACAGTTGAAATGTTGCAGTGCTGTTGGCATAGTAAGCTACATGGCTGCTTAGATACTTTGTGCCATGAATGCTACTAGATATGGTGTTAACAAGTTGGCTTGGCCTGCGATGAACTGAACCAAGGTGCAGAATTCTGCAGCTGTGGAAGCTTAAATTATGTAAGCTTAAATTGGAGTCAGGAAATGTCCAAGTTGGATCTATAAAAGATGGTGAACTAGCATACCATACAAAACAGTCAGTGGTACTAGAATTTATAGATCCATCATAACCCAATTGATGTTCATCAGCTACTGAGTTGCACTATACCAGGCACATTTATGAGAGCCTTATTACATGCGCTCAACCACAAGGCGGCCATCTTGTTCTAATCTTGTCAAGTGCTTAATTCTTAAAATATTTCAATGATTATAAGAGTGATTTTGTGGTCTAAATACTCCAAGTCAGTTGTATCCTGACTGTGTCGGGTGCCTTGATATTTTCATGATTAATAAGAATGATTTGTGGCTAAATTGTTAACTTATATGGGTATACTGTGCTGTTGCCTTGATTTAATACCTCCTTGTTATGGGGAGTTGCATAAAGTGCCTTATGATTTTTCTCCAACTATCTTTATTTGTTAATTGATTTTGGCAGTTGTGATACGACCAACGGGCCCGTTTTGGCGTGGTGTAGATGTTTGCTTGCTGCTCATCATGTGAATTGGCATAGTGTTTAGGTTGAATTACTGAGGTCCTCTTGGAATGGCTTGTTTGCTGCTGGCCATCTTTGATTATAAGCACAAATGCAGGCCGAAATGCTGTGTGAATTAAAATTGCGTGAAACGGCGAGAAATGCCGCTACCAATTCCTGCTTCTTCTTCTCTTTTCTTTTTCCAATCGCCGTGGGAGAGATAATAGGGTTTTAAAGATCTAAAGGCAGCCTGTGTAATATCTTAACCACCAGCAGTATCATAATGAGGTCCTACTAGAAATATTATATCGCATATTCCCCATTGGATTTATGAACTGCCATATTAATTTGATGTACTGTTGTAATCAAATCTTATCAAAAACCGCCCAGTAGATTCATTGTGCTTGAAAATGATCTGAACACACTATTTGACCATTAAATGAAGGGTGATTACGTCCGTATTGATTTTTTTGTACATTACTGGGCTAATTTCTGCCCACCCTCCAAACTATTGGTGTGGTCCTAATAAAAAAAAACAATAGCAAGAATATTGTATTCTATTCATCCAAGACTTCTAGTCCTCCTGACTAAAATCTTTACCTGAATGACTATTGAAAAAAGTGACAGCCAAGCAATACGTGGCCTCCTTTAATCAGCCTAGAAACGTATAAGAATTATGTCAAATGTCAAATGTGTAAGTGGATATGGACGTATTAGGAGGCCCTTAATAAACAGGAAACACGACCTAAAAGTAAAGCCTCCTTTTGCAGAAGCTCGTGCATTTAAGTTTGACAGGTATAAACCAGGAGGTGCAATGGTTTTGGGGGTGTATAAATAATTCTATAGGGCTGTTTTGGAATTAGATTTCCGGTCGCATGGCTACAGAGAGCATAGCCGGTAGCCATGACGCGTATGTTCAAGGGTATTACCGTATGTTTGATAGAGATTACTTTGCAGTGAAGTTTCTGGAGTTTTTGAGTATGCAAGGTAATTTCAACAGAAGCATGATTGATGTGAACTTCATATGTTTTCTTATTTATCCATGATATTTTACTAAGATCTTTTGAACAAAGGTTTTTAGAGATGATTTTTTAATGTCCTGGCCCGGAACTGCCATGTAACTGCATTATCAGTTTCACAAATGACCGTTTGGAAATCCCCATGCCCCATCGCGCAAGATCCGTGTCTACCCTCCCTGTACAGACCACATGTAATAGTCTCACATCTTGATCGATTACGCTGTACCAACAGAGATACAGAATGCTTACTGCTTTGCCGGTATTGTGTTTAAACGGTAACGAGATGAATAGTTGGGTGTCACTTGTCAGGTACCATGTTCACGTGTCAGGTATCAGATATCAGTTTGCTCTTTCGTCGGGGCGACCGATATATATAAATCCTACTATTTTAAATCAAGGTCTTTACATGACCTTCTGCCCACAGTGCTATTATTTTTTCAAAATACCACGTGTATTAGGTCTAAACAGTACAGAATTTACCTTTTCCTACTGATTCAAAACCGGCGTACGATGACTATAATCGGTTGGTTTTTTCCATGGTAGGGATACGTACGTCATTTTTACCGAATGGGTCCCCCCGAACAAATAATACCAAGCATGCCGTGACGTAATCAATCTTTATTTTTTCCCAAAAATGGGCTGTTATTCCCATAATAAAAATCCTTTTAAAAAAAAAAAAAAAAATCTGTATATTGTTCTTAATAATTAATATTCAATTGGACCCCGCATGAATGTGAAAAGATGGGTCCAGAAGTCTACAAACTGAAAACCAAGTCAGCCGGCTAAATACAATTACCGTGGACTGAAGAGCAGACGGATCCACGTGTTAGTTCTAGCAGGATTACAGCCACTTGCTCGCGGCGCGGGGGTTATGCGTCCACGCGAACCTATTACTATAGATGAGTCTGTGACTGATTAGCGCTTATACCAACTTTCTAGCTAAACCTGTTATTAATTACTAGTCTCTGGTTCTTTTATACACGTTTTAACTCTTTATTTTTAGCATATTATTTGCCTTCTTGATCAACAAAGATTTGTAGTCCATGCGTTCTCGATTGAATTACACCTCATCCCTATACCATGATTTGATTAAAACGCGGCTTCGAGATTATGGATTTGAATAGTAGAAACAAGTGGTTAACAACAAACGCGATATCAATAAGTTCGTATTGTGGAATATTTAGACAACTTTGATCCGTTTTTTTTACACATTTTCAAATTTAACCACCTTGTTTTATGTTCCACACTTTCTTAATTTGTATACAATTGAAACATGATTCTCTGGGGATTTTAGGACTATAATACCAAAACGGGTTCTATTGCCAAAAAGTGGAAAGATGCAAACAACGGCTCCCATCAAAATATTTGATATCTTTATAGCCCAAACATTTTGGATTGAATTGGAGGATGATTTCAACATTTAATCATCCGGATCTGTTCTTGTAGCTTTCAATAAGTTAATTTTAGTTGAAAAAAATCTTTCGACTGTTAATGCAAAATAAAAAAACATAAATGGAAAAAAAAATATTTCTTGCAGGTCGGAGAAGTCGGAGATGAAAACAAACCAGACATATATTCGCAACTCATATGTTAATACAACTTTTCCCCCTTATACACATTTTTAAAAAAAAAAAAATATGTAATTTTAGTGTTTTCAAAGAAATATAAACTGTTTTATTTTTTCGAATGACGGAATGACAGCTCTTTTATATATAATCCGACAGAAAATTGTATTACACTTGTCGTTTACAATATTACTAGTGGAAGTTGATAACTGATGAGTATACATTCAAAATACAAATTCGTTTTAAACTGACAGAATTGACGAATGAAGTACAGAGATACTACGTCTGCACTTCCAACAACCGGCAAAATATCACTAGTGGAAGGGGGATAATTGTACATTGAAAATATAGGTATCACAGCGTATTACCAGATATAACAGAATGACTGACCGTAGAACTTCATAGAGAGAATGCTGACAGGTATAAGAACAACAACATTTGTATTATAAATGGACCTGTCACTTTCGCTGCAAAACAACTGACATTTGTAGTTAATTCACATTTCTCACATCATTTCCTCTCACCCGGCCGTGATGATGATTTTTAAAAGGCACTAGAGTCATCAGCGATTTAAAGTAAATGTTAAACGTAAATCAAACCAATAATAATAATAATAATAATAAATTATTATTATAATAATAAACTAGCATTTGTATAGGCCCTTCATCTATCATTTCACATCATATGTAGGCCAGCTGCTGGCCACTCGCACAATCCTATCAGTACCTATATTGTAATATTCCCCTTAACAGTTACCCGAAAACGCTTGGGTCGAAGAAACAAGCGAGATAAAGTGTCTTGCCCAAGCGCACAAAAAGATCCAGCGGGAATGGAACTCACAACCGTCAGATCATGAGGTGGTCGCTTAAAGCAATATTAGCACATTTTTTTGAAGAGCGCCCCCATTTTTTTTAAAAATGAGATTTTTACACGGCTGCATTGGTAACTGGCTAGTAAACTATACCTGTGAATGGTTAAGCTCTACAATGTCTATGTATCGCAAACGAAGAAATTTTTAACTAGAATATTTAATATCGGGATTCCGATAATTCAACTGCTGGAAACGGCCTTCCAATATGAAATAGCCGGGAAATAGCGCCATGTACCTATCTACGCTCATCCATTAGTTGTTTTATTGGTTCAGGCAAGTCAAGTTAGAGGTCATTTTCTTGAGGTGGCACTATTTCCTTATGGACGGACATAAACTAGCATTTCCAGCTCTGCCGTTAACAACTTAAGTGCCCAAGCTAAAAAACTTCCCTTAGTGCCCAACGGGGGGGGGGGGTTCCTCTGACCCCAACCCAGATAACCCCTTTTCCGTGGGAGTTTGATCATGACACTCACACAAATAAATGGGGGTCACGTAAGAACAACATACCCACAATAAAAAGAAAATCCGACCTTTGACCTATGACCTACAGCCATTTGAAATTGTCATCTTCGAAAACAGAGATGGGTCGAAACATTTCCATCCTCAGCAACTCCAATGATAGGTTTTGAACCAAAATAATTCAGATATCTACTCTAGAATTAACAATTAAAATAATCATTAAAAATTAGCCAATTATACCCATCTTGTATTTTTCTCACAAACTTCAAAAATCGCCTAATTTTTCCCATAGACGTACACAGTTAAGAGCACGGGATGACAAAATTAGGGAATTGATGCATCAGCATATAACGGTTATTTGATTTAAGTATTATTAATGATTAATTAATTACCTCCTAAGGTATATATCTAAGCAAATAAATCAAAGATTTAATACTTAATTTTTAATTAGTAAAATATCTTGAGTTTTGCACTCCGTTATGCCAGCGGGAGGGTCCTAGGGACCCAACTAATTTAGTTCTAATGAAGCCGTGGGGACGGATTTAAATTTATTTTGTATCAGTGAGAAGCGTATTCATAATAATCAGACAATTAGCAAAAAACTCCTTGAAAAATGTATGATTGCGTACCCGAGGAAATCGCAAAAATCAATGTTGGGTACTATGGAACCCCCCCCCCCCCCCCTGGGCACTTAAGTGTTAGTAAATCTAGGATCACATTCTAATGACAAAAAAAGCGCTCTTTATGATAAATCGCATTTTGAGCATTCTCGTGCGCAGGTTTAGTTTTTCTAGAAACTTACCAAAATAGCTGTGCAAAAATAGGGGGCGCTCTTCAAAAAAATTGCTTTATATTGCTTAATCCATTCGAAACATGCATGCATAACATGCTCTCTTAATAATTTAAAAATGGGTTGGAAATGGGAATTTGACAAATTAAAATAAGACGGTGAAATAATTCGTTCATGCTTTTTATCACGCTAAGACAGTGTGACTAAATTAATCTGGCAGGTATCTATTTTCATGTGATTTCTCGTACACTGTTTTTTTTTTTCATTTGATATGATTTGAAGTGGTGAAGATTGCTTTTCGATGTAGATTCATAATGGCAAGGGAAGAGGTACACAAAGCCAGTTGTGATTTATTAAATGAAACCCCTTTCATTACACCATGGTTGAGCGCCCGATAGATTCCAAATGTGGATGTAGTAGAGTTATAAATCAGAATCCCATTCGAGAAGTTAGGGACGAAGGTTAAAGATTGTTTTCTATAGTTGATGGGGAATCAGACTTTTTGGTCCAACTCTGGAAATGTGGGCACTTTATAAAATAGGGGGTAAAATTAGAGCAGGGGTAAATTTGAAATTAAGTCAAAAAGTTGTCAAGGTTTCCGATCTTTAGTCAAAAAGGTACAGGCCTTTTTAGGGGGCAGGTCATCAAGGGGGGGGGGGGGGGGGGGGGGGGTAAACTTTACCCAGTGCTCCGATTTGTCTTTTGGTTTTGTAATTAGTGGGAAATGTAACAAGGTATACATGGCTATAGGGGTCACAAACTTGATCTCAAATTGACTAAGAGCTGGTCTAAAGAACTGAAGAATTTTTCTGCTTCATTATATGACCAGGCAATAATTTGAACCACCGGTTTCGACAAAATCCGAGGATAGATTTCTTTGCCCCAGGAAGACCTTGAACCTTATCGGGCTGTAGCGTGTTACTAAAGTTGGACCATACAAACTATATTTTTAAATCCTTATAATGAGACAATACACTGGTGTACATTTAATCAAAATTTGACTGATTTAAATTTATCCCTGTACGAATTTTACCAAATAATTTTACAAAGGTACCCACATTTCCAGAGGTTGGAAAAACATCTTCAAATCTTCTTCCCCAAACTTCTAGAATGGATTCTCGTTTATGGACCCACTAATTACAAAAACGTGATCCTAGCAATTAAAATCTCCCATTGCATTAGTTCTACAGTATGGTGATATTATATTACAAGTGTTAACAATATCCTCTTCCATTAAACTCAAAAAAGCTTCAATATATGATGGTTAGAAGATAAAGTGTAGGGGGTTACCCGATCAAGGTCTGATTTTTTTCTATTAGATGTTTTTACAGTAACTCACATGAAAGCAAAAAACACTCGATTACAAATAGAAAGCAAAACGTAAACACAAAAATTGACTTATATCGGTTCAGCCAGTTCGGTAAAGAAGTATTAATGTGTACTTAAGTGGACTCATAAAACTAAAAAAAAGACCACATTTCTGGGTATAAATTTGATGGGTAACGAGAAAAAAAATATGAACGTTCTTCTCATAACGACATTTAAATTTGATAAAGTGCGGGAACGAGGCTGTAGATTGGGCCACCCACGTGTAATTGTCTGCATCTGTGGGAATCAAAAAGGGATTTTATGGCCAATATTTTTTTTGAAACGTTCTACAGCCTTCTAAAAATGGTACAAACAAAAACCGATTTAAAAAAAAAAATCAACATAAGTTCGTCGCTTTGTACATCACATTTAACATAAAAGAAACAGACTTCCAATAATTTTTGTTTCATCTCATTTGCGTGTTAATCGAGGGATCCCCGCCAGGTTACTGCTGAAACCAAAAACGAGGTTGTGCCATTGGATGGGTGGAAAATGTGGAAAGAATTAGTTAAAGCATAAGCTTGTTATTTACATTTGAACAAATTTTGAATTCTTCAAAAAAAAGGGATTGACTTCATAAAGAAACTTAAAAGATGCCAAAACAGTTTCGTAATGGTAGACCTGATCTTCAATACGTATGGCTTAAGATAAAGGTTTATAACATTCGACATTCTCTTGTTTGTTAGAAGAGATTTACGACCGACATCAACCTGGAGGAGATATTTTATGGTTTTGAAGCAAGAACTATCGACCACTTGAACTTTGCTCCTAAATGCAAATTTTATTGACTTCAATTGGTTAATGCACAGAGAATGATGCAATATTTTAAACCATTTCTTGGATTTGGAGGTTGATTTTAGTGGAATTCTTCTGGTTGATTGTAACAAGATTTCAATTTTGTATTAAATTCAAAGCTCCATTTCATAGATTTGCAATATCTACTTTATTTGTTTATTATTGATGAAAAAAAAAAAAAATTACAATATACCATTGAACTTATTGTTAAAGTTGTGTCGAGAAAAGTAGATCTCCTTTGTGTACTTCAATCTGTTTTTTTTTGCTTAAGTTGCATCTTTTGTGAGCTTCTAGACCGCATGGCATAACTGCACGAAACAACTCTACCCATACATAAAAGTTGCCCAAAATCGATTTTGGTGTATAGCACTAAATTTGTTATATCTCTAAATTGACAAATGCATATAAGACGAAAACCAAACACCCGGTAGGGGATCCATGGGTGGCATAGTTGAGGGAACCCTACTCAGATACACTAAATAGGTTTGGAAGGGTTTTTGGACCATTCGAGGGTGCTGACTCCGAATATGCACCATGCAAAAATTGTCAAGTTGGTGGAAAGTGGATTTTAAAGGGGCATTACCCGATTTTCCTTATTTTTTTTAAAGTAGGCTGGATAAAACAATGTGCAAGATCCACTAATTTGACTAAAGCGTTTAAGAAGTGTTTTATGTCAATTTGAGGGTGCTGATTTCAAAAGACACCTACAAATCACCACATAATGGAAAGTGGATTTTAAAGGGGAATTGCCCGATTTCCCTTATTTTTTTTAAATATAGCGTTATCAAACCATGCGCAATCTCCACTTATTTGACTGAAAGGCTTACTGAAGTGTTTTTGGACCATTCGAGGGTGCTGATTCGAATATGCACCATGCAAAAATTGTCAAGTTGGTGGAAAGTGGATTTTAAAGGGGCATTACCCGATTTTCCTTATTTTTTTAAATATAGCTTTTATGAAACAATGTGCAAGATCCACTAATTTGACTAAAGCGTTTAAGAAGTGTTTTATGTCAATTTGAGGGTGTTGATTTCAAATAGACACCATACACAATCACCAGTTGGTGCAAAGTGGATTTTAAAGGGGAATTACCCGATTGTCCTTATTTATTTTTAAATAGCATTATCAAACAATGCCCAAGATCCACTAATATGCCTAAATATGTTTAGGAGTGTTTAGTGAATTTGAGGTGCTAATTTTGAATATACACACATACAAAATAATCCCACGCTGGTGGAAGAAGATTTAAAGGGGAAATACTTAGTTTTCCTAGTATTTTTAAAAAAAAGGGATTATCAAGGGAAATATATAATTTGAGAGCACATAATGGTCCTCTGGAGGATGGGCTGCATTGATTATCATTTTCATGTAATGTTGTCTAAAAACTGGTCATTGTAATTAAAGGGCCATCTTCTATGGACAAATTAATGACAAATCAAAATATTAACTAAGTGAGAGTGTTAATAGCATTAAGAATTTGTTTACTTTTTTCTGTTCCCCAAATATTGCCCTTTATGTGAGGTGTTTCCAAAGAAGGATCGTATGTTTTCATCCGTTTCCAGAGGAAAGATAATGTGTTTTCTCATACTTCTGGTAATTATCATAACTTGTTTACAAAGTTAATAGTAATTGAAACCAAACTGTCAGAAAACTTGTTTTAGTGTCTAGAGTATTATTAAGTGCTTTTTAAAAGGGGTTGGTATAAATAGCAATCAAACAATTTCTTTTTAAGACCCATTCAAAGTGACAGGTTTTTACAAAAACCAGGGGAATCAATGTTATATTATTTCAACGAACTTAATTATTTCCCGCCTTTTAGAGAACATCACCTACAATCATAATAATTATCTTGGTGAAGAATAGATAAATGCATTTAGAGTAATTCATCATTTCGAAGAACAAAGGGCAATAGTAAGATATGATCCAAACAGTGACGTGACCAGCGGGGGAAGGGGCAACCCAGTTGAATTTTCCCCTTCTTCGCCCCATGCAGCAAGGTAAGTACAGGTTAATTGGAGAATGTGTGTTTTGCCCCTCTCCCTCCACCCAATGCTCTTGCCCCTCCCCAACACCATTCAACACCCCAACCCCAAAACAACACAAAAAAACATGACTTAAAAATATTAAAAAAAAAAAAAATTGTCATTTGGTTGTGTAGTTCTCAAGATATGGTCCACTGAACAATAAGTCGGCAAAATAGACTTGTCCACGGAGCATCATTTTTCTTAAAGGTAAGTCCACACAGAAGACAGCTCCCGACCCAATCCACTTCCCTACTACACAAGACCGCATTTTTTTCAAAATCGCTACAGTCTTGTTCAAACTTGCCAAAATTTACAATTTTCCCGACCAGGGATGAATAGCCTGCGCATCCCCGTCGTCATGAACAAGGATGCCGAAACGCCGAGCAGTAGGCGACACTCATGGATCAACAAGATCCAGCATGTTTAATTGGCGCGCCACTTGTTCAGTCCCACGATTAGTCGCCGACCTTAAACCGACGGCACAAGTTTTGACATGTCGCTGTCAAGACTGCTCGTCGATTGGTCGCCGCGTTGTTGCCGCCAAGACAGGTCCCGTCACACGAAGACAACCCTCGACGCGACCCAACCTCTTCCCACTACACATACCACATTTCTTCAAAAATTTTTAAAGGCTCAGTCACACGCCGATTTTTTGCTAGACAACCACTTCCCCCTGCTCCATACTGGTTTTGCCATTGGCTCAATTGTTCGAAACAATCGTGAGCAGTTTTTCTGTTTTTCATGTGTAGTTTTGGCAATTGTCTGGGCCTGTTCTGTACCGTCGTCTGTAGTCTTACCCATTATTTGCTAGAAAACGCCGCTTCCAGACTGCTCAAGACTGGTGCCGATTGGCCATTTTTTTTTTAAATCGTGAGTAATGTGCCTTTTTCAGGTGTGGGACTGAAGTGGCGTCGCCATAAAACATGATGTTGTCGCCTATTGCTCGGCGTTTCACCATCCCTTGTCTCGTTGATCTGTAGCAAATTTTGAAAAGAATGCGGTCGTGTGTAGTCGGGAAGTGTTTGGGTCGGGAGCTGTCTTCTGTGTCACTATACCTTAAAGAGACAGGGAGATTTGCAGAGAGAAGCGCCCCCATTTTTCTCGAACCTAGGTTTTTTTTTAATATTTGGAATGCTTACCAATGTTATTAGATCACCCGTGAAAGTTGAAATAAGCCGAATACTCCGTCTTTATTAATAAGATGATGGTTTAGTAGTTTCTGTCGTGCACGGCAGAAAAGTCAAGCAAGTGTTTCTATGGGGAACGATACGATAGCAGGCAGTTCAAAACAAGGTTTGGCAGTTTTCTTTTGTACCTGTTTTTGTCCAATAACCTTCCAAACGTTCTCGGTAGGTGTCTTACAACGTATCAAGTGCAAATGGAGAGATTCATATCTCCCAAAATCTCCTCCTGTCCACTTTAAGGCTCGGTCACACAGCCGATTTTTTGCTCGAAAACCACTTCAGATGCCCAAAGACTGGTCCCGATTGGCCATATTTTCGAAAATCGTGAGCAGTTTTTCTGTTTCTGTGTAGTTTTGGCAAGGTCTAGGCCTGTTCTGTACAGTCGTCTGTAGGTTCTTACCCATTATTTGCTAGAAAACCGCTTCCCATACGGCCAATACTGGTGCGATTGGCCATTTTTTTTTTAAATCGTGAGTAATTTTCCTTTTCATCAGTTGTGGGACTGAGGGGCGGTCGCCAATTAAACATGATGGTTGTCGCTATTGCTCCGGCGTTTTCAGCATCCCTTGTCCTTTGATCTGTAGCAAATTTTTAAAAAATGGGGTCGTGTTTATCGGTAAGTGTTGGGTCGGGAGCTGTCTTCTGTGTCACTAGACATTAAAAAGAGACATGGGGAGATTCCAGAGAGAAGCGCCCCCAATTTTGTCTCGAACCTGAGGTTTTTTTTTTACATATTTGGAATGCTTACCAATGTATTAGATCACACCTGAAGTGAATAAGCCGAATACGCGGCTTTATTGTCATAAGATTATGGTTTAGTAGTTTTCTGTCGGTGCACGGCAGAAAAGTCAAAGCATGGTTTTCTATGGGGAACGAGTACATGCCATGACAATTTCAAACCAAGGTTTGCAGTTTTCTTTTGTACCTGTTTTGTCAATATACCTTCCAAAAAACGTTCTCGGTAGGGTGGTCTACAACCGATCCAGTGAAGATTTGAGAGAAATTCATACCTACAAAAAATCTCCTCCTGTCACTTTAAGGCCGGGTCACACACCGATTTTTTGCTAGAAAACCCCTCCCACTGCCCAGACGCCCGATGGCCGAATTTTTCGAAATCGTAGTCATTTTTTTCTTTTTCATATGTGTTTTTTGGGCAAGGTCTGGGTACTGTTCTGTACATCTTCTTTAATTCCTGGTACGGCGGAGTTATTTGGGCTAGAACCGCTTCCAGACGGTTCAAAACTGTTCCAATTGGTGCCATTTTTTTCGATGCACTTCCTATTGGGAAACTTCAGGTTGTTACCTCAATGACCCCCTTCTTAAAGGTACATACTTATGACCCCCTTCCTATTCAGGCTGTGTACTGAATGACTCCTTATTTTTTGGTCATATTTTACATGAAAGGCCCCTACTTTTCACCTGATGGCCGAGACACAACCGTCACTTCAGATAGAAAGGGCCCCCGGACCTTTTTAGACTGGAAGTCATGACCTTGAAATTGTTCATAGCAAATCAAGACTTGTTTGTTATCACACGGTAAATTAGCGTGTAACTAAAATGGCTGCCCTCGGACTTGAAAGCCCAGACTGGAGTCAAGTACGTATTTGACTTTTCCCAAATTAATAACTTATAGTCTTCTGAAAAAATTATTAGTGCTACTATAATTTTCGTACTGATGCTGTCACTGTTACAAAGTGGCACCTCATTGTAAAGGTTTTAAGGTGCAAAATATTTCACCCTCGTTGGTGCTTTACTTCCGAGCTCTTAAATCAGGTAGACCCCCTTTAATCATTTAGCGTAGAGGTTTTCATACATTTTTTAAATAAAAAAGCAACAAATTTAATACCTGACCCTTTAATGTGACATTGAAATTATGCTTGAAGTGTGCATATTTTGTATCGTATTAAAAAAAAGCTATTTTATCATAAAATCGGGTAGTGTCCCTTTAAAACCAATGCACCACTTTCACCACTTCATCAATTTTTGTCAATTCCGCGATTTGAACTCAGCACCCTCGATGAACCTAAAACTCCCTCTCAGATTTTTATGTTCTTGAGTAGGGTTTTCGACCTTATTTTGAGCCTTTTAAGGCTTGATGGATCCCCTAGTAAAACGCTATCTGGAAAGTCCGGTCTTTGTTCTCTAAGGTACTGCCAAAGGATGAAAGTTTTTGTTTAGAAATTATTTTGAAAAAATATTTTTAAATTTCAATTCATATTTAAACCATTTTTTTTCTGATGTAAGCCACTTTTTTTGAGACAGTCTGTATATATTTCTGGCCAAAAATGACGTATGTCCTCAGTTATATGCATCTTAAACTTCCTCTGTATCTTAGAAAGCACTAGGCCCGTCAATAAAAAAGGAAACTTTGACTAGCGTCCCCAATATCCAAAGCATGCACGCGAAGACATTTGCCGGTCTAATTGACAATGTTTACATTAGGGAAAGGTCACCAGTTAAAGTGTATCATCACTGATGGAAACAATGTTAATAAAGTTAATAAGAATTTCTGCATGCCCGTAGGCTGCTTCAATGTCTGAATGTCAGTCACTCATCCTCGACAGTTCGTTGACGTGATTGTGCCTCAAACAGATTTTGTCCTCAAGTCAAGGTCTGGAGACAGTTGAATCTGCTATTTGCTTATCAAGTGTAGACTTGAGCTTCAATAGATGGCCTGACCGCATTTATCTCATTAAAGCATCATTTTAAGTGTATAGCCAGATTGTCCGCATTACGACGTTCTTACCCAACTAACCTAACTACCCCCGGAGCACGACTGACCGACGACTTATTAAGTCCCAAACAAAATCTTGCAAAAAGAAAATCTCGTACAATTACGGAAGAACACCACTGACCCGCAGGGTAAGGTATTTCCTGTAGTATTCCCCTGTCTGGTGGTAATTTTTACACAAACCAATTTTGTAGAGACTACAATATAACTTTGATTTTGGGGAATTGTACTAATGTTGGTTCAAGTAAAACGCATCCGGACATTGGCATTTTCCATGAATTGTTTGGGGTTGTAATCCCCGTCTTCCGGTCAACTCTGTATGAGGTCACATGCACCAATGTTCTAAGATAGTCCCCGGATACACGTACCTCTCTCATACAAACCCAATATCGGTTTACCATCTTCGTGAATTACAGGGTCCGGACAGGGTCTCATTAGACGTGTCGTCGAACGGGGGCCGATCGTGCAGGTTTTGTGTCAACCATTCTGTAAATATCGCCTGCTACTTGATGGTGCTTGGTAAATAGAAATTGGAGTCTCATCGAAAGATTCGATCAATTGCACTATACAGAACACGGTTACGATTAACCTTCTATAGTCATTTTGACGTGCCGGAAATTTGAACACTTAAGTGGAAGTATTTGTTTTTCGTATTTTGTTTTAATTTTCGACTATCTGTTTTTAACCCTCCGTCCTTACAAGCCTTTTAGTTGTAAGCACGGTTACGGGGGGGTGGGTGGTTACCACCCTTCAAGAATTCCTTATAAAGCACCCATGCTTATGATTTTATACTACTAGATAGGCGATGGTCCTCTTCCTTCCATTGATACCACATAATTTCCTACATACCAGTATGGCGTCCATAATAAGTCAACGTCCGCTATCGTCAATGTTGGCATTTTTCACATCAAATAGGGAAAATCCGAGTTGCGCTAACAGTAGGGATACCGATTTTCCATGGCGTTTTCATCAGCTCGAAGTGAAGGTCAGAAAACCGTTCAACACAAATAAATGAGCCTTGTGCCCAAGTGTCTGAATTTTTTAATATAATATAACGTTTTAATGATTTGTAAATTGTTAAGATTTGGTAGATCCAAAACATTACATAATCAATATACAAAATTACACACATTAATTTGATATTAGTGTCCTCAAGAATGTCCAGTAAAGTCCACATGAAGCGTTGCAGTTTAACGTTGACATGTCCTCACAGCGAGACTCAAAAATGACACATCTCACCAGTTCATAAAAACTCCTCAGGTAGTATATTCAAAGGGAATCTTCTCGATGCCTGAAGGTACTCTTGTCCAGCATTTCAAGACCGAACAAGGATAAATTAAGTCCCCCGACGATAAGACATGTAATCCACAGTATCAGTCAAGATAAGCACCACGATTTCTATCTGTCCATAATTTGGAACCTATTTTGATTCCCAGCACTTTCGCTTCAAAGATGACAGTAGAAAAAATAATTTACAGCACATCTGCTCACAGGAATTAAAAATATAAATAATCCTCCTGGCACTGTACAGGTCTGCTCAATGCATAGGAAACTAGCCTGGATGCTCAGAGCTCTAGTTCAAACCTGGTTCCGATTGGTGCCATTTTTCGATGCACTTCCTATTTGAACTTCAGGTTGTTACCTCAATGACCCCCTTCTTAAGTTACCTACTGATGACACCCATTCTTATTCGGCTGTGTCCTGAATGACTCCTTATTTTTGGTACCTATTTTACCTGAGGCCCCTATTTTTCACCTGATGGCCGAGACACCTAACCTGTCACGTCATATAGAAAGTTCCCCGGACCTTTTTGACTGAAGTCATGACCTTGCCATTGTTCATAGCAAATCAAGACTCGTTTTGTTATCACGGTAATGGAGCGTGTAACTAAAAATGCTGCCCTCACTTGAAAGACCGACTGGAGTCAAGTACGTATTTGCTGTCAAATAGAACTTATAGTTTCTGAAAAGAATTATTAGTGCTAATATTTATTCTACTGAGCTGTCATTGTTAACAACGTTTCACACCATGTGTAAGGTTAGGTGCAAATCATATCACGCCTCGTTGGTGCTTTACTTCACTAGCTCTTAAATCCGGTAGTACCCCTTTAATCATTTAGCGGTAGCGGTTTTCATACATTTTAATAAAAAACAAACAAATTTAATATCCTGACCTTTAATGTGACATTGAAATTATCTTGAAGATGTGCATCTTTGTATCGTAGTTAAAAAAAAGGCTATGTTTGCATAAAATGGTATTGTGTCCCTTTAAAACAAGAATTTCACCACTTTCCCCCCCCACTTATCAATTTTTCATGCAGCAGATTTGAACTCAGCACCCTCGAATTGACCTAAAACACTCTCATTTTTTAGTGTATCTTGAGTAGGCTTCAACCTTAATTTTGAGCCTTTTAGGCTTGATGGATCCCCCAGTACAACGCTATTGGAAGTCCGGTCTTTTGTTCTTCTAAAGGTTATGCCAAAAGGCATGAAAGTTTTTGTTTGCAATTATTTTGAAAAAAATATTTTTAAAATTTCATATTTACCATTTTTTTCTGATTGTCCCACTTTTTTTGAGACAGTCCTTTATATATTTTCGGCCAAAAATGACTTATGGCTCATTTAAATGAATCAACTTCACTCTGATAATTAGAGCACTAACATCATAAAAGGTAAACTTTGACTAGCGTCCAATATCCAAAGCATGCACGCGAAGACAATTTGGCCGGCAATTGACAATGGTTTACATTTAGGGAAAGGGTAACATTTAAAAGTGTATCATTTCTGATGACATTTAATAAGTTAAGAATTTCTGCATGCCCGTAGGCTGCTTCAATTTCTGAGGTCAGTCACTCACTCCTCGACAGTTCATTGACGTGATTGGCCCTCACACAGATTTGTCTCAATTCAAGGTCTGGAACAGTTGAGAGCTGCTATTGCTTTATTTCAATTGAGACTTGATCTTCAGAGATGGTGCCTGACCGTCAGTTATCTCATTAAAGCATCATTTTAATTGGATAGGCAGTTGTCGCATTACGACTTCGACCCAACTCCCCCGTGAGCACGACTGACCGACGACTTATTAGTCCAAACAAAATCTTGCAAAAGAAAATGCTCAGTACAGATTACGAGAACACCACTACAGCAGGTGAAGGTATGTCCTGTAGTATTCCTGGTCTGGTGTAAATTTTTTACACAAACATTTTGTATGAGACTACATTAAATTGATTTGGGGATTGTACTAATAGTGGTTTAAAGTACAACCAATCCGGACATGTGCATTATTCATGATTGTTTTTTTGTAATCCCGTCTTCCGGTCAACTCTGTATGAGGTCTACATTGCACCAAAATGTTATAAAGATAGCCGGTCCTTACGCTCTCAGACAAACACAAATATCGGTTACCATCTCGTGGAATGACAGGGTCCGGACAGGTACATTATTACTTTCGTAGAACGGCCGGATCTGCAGGTTTGGTGTCAACCTTCTGTATATCGCCTGCTACTTGATGGTGCTTGGTAAATAGAAATTGAGTATCATCGAAGTCGATCATTGCACTATCAAGAACATCGTTTAACGATTTACCTGCTATAGTCATTTTGACGTGCCTGAATTTGAACACTTAAGTTGAAGTATTTGTTATTTCGTATTTTGTTTTTTAATTGTCGACTATCTGTTTTAAGCCTCGTCTTACCAAGCCTTTAGTTGTAGCACGTTTACCGGGGGGGTGGTTGGTTACCACCCCTCGAAATTCGTTTAAAGCCCCAATGCTTCTGATTTTTGATACTACTAGATAGCGATGGTCCTCTTCATTCCATATGATACAAATAAGTACTAACATACGAGAGTTGGCGTCACTATGACGTCACCAAATCCGCGAGTCGGCAATGTTGGCATTTTTCACATCAAAAGGCGAAAATCCGATTTTGCGCTAAAGTAGGGATCCGGATTTTCATCGTTTTCAGCTCTAATTGGAATGCCAGAATATACCCTTCAAACCCAAATAAATGATCCTTGTCCACAAGTAGCGAATTTTTATATAATATACAGATTTTAATGATTTGTACATTGGTTCAAGAATTTGGTATTTCCAACATTACATAAATCAAAATATTACACAATACACCATTAATTATAAGATATTAAAAAAAGAAAAAACCTAAAAAATTAAAAAAAAAGCGTTGCAGTTCACGATGTATATGTCCTCACAGCGAAGACTTCAAATGACAGCGACAAGTTTCAATACAAAACCCTCAGGTATTATATTCCAAGGAATCTTCTCAGTCCTAAGATAACTTTGTCCAGCAGTTCAAGAACGACAAGGATAAATTAAATCCTCTCGACGATAATACATGTAAATTCCCCGTATCAGTCCAAGATAATCACAACGATTTCTATCTGTCCATAATTTGGATCCTATTTTGATTCCCACACTTTCGGCTTCAAGATGACAGTCGAATAATTACCGCCCTGGCTCACATGAATTAACTATAATAAATCCTGGCACTTTACAGGTTTGCTCCTCAAGGCAGAGTAAACTAGCTATGTGCTCCAGAGCTCTATTCAGCTCTCTGATTTCAACTGCTGGCCTCAGTCCTGCAGTCACAACTCCTATTTAACTTCACACAGCTAGATTCCTCTAACAATAATCATGTACATCATCATATTGCATAAACATGACCTGCACCATCAAATCAGATTCACAACTCTAAATTACATCACTTCATATATCTAACTTTGTGGGGGAATTCCTGTATCTTAACAATGTTTTTGATCTCAAAAAAGCATTTACAAGTTGACTCATTTTCTAAGGTTACATCTTGGGGAATTCCCCCATTCCCCTATGTGCAATCTAAACAGGTTCCGCCTGCATAACAACTTCTAGGGAATCCCCTTTTTCTCTCTTTATAGGTAAACAAAATACTTTCCCGTGAGAAATCTTTTCTAAATAAAATGGAGTGAAAATAATATTTTAATCAAATTTTGAGGGTAATATAACATCCCCCCCTTGAAAAAGAAAAATTTAATGAAATAAAATTTTCCAAAATCTGTCTTTATACCTTTAACCATTTTTGTGGTTAATTTTACATACATTTACACGATGCAATTGTTGTACACTTCTTATATTATAATGTTCTTGCATTGCTGCCTCATCATATTACATAAATTGGTATATCAAATTTCCTGAACAATTTAGGCACTCTGGACACGTCATCTGCCAAGACATTATCTTTTCCTTTGATATGTCTATGTCCAGATTGTATTCTTTTTGAGTTAAACTCCACCTGACAAGTCTCTAAATGTTGCTGCAGAAGTTTTAAGACCAAATGCCAGTCTTTTTTGTATTGGTAAAGGCCTCGGGCGTTACAAAAAGCGAAAGTTTCTTGGCACGGTCCTGAAGGGGAACTTGCCATACCCTTCAACAAAATCACCATTTGCTAACAAATTTTGGCATTTCCACTCTATCTAGGCAATCATAATCGTGGGATCGGATATGAGTCGGTTTTGGAACAGAGGTTTGACTTTACGAAAATCTGTGCCAAAACGAAATGAACCATCAGGTTTGGGAACCAGAATACATGGGGAACCGCACTCACTATTGCTTTGCTCTACTATTCCCATTTGTCTAACATGTATTCACCTCATTCCTGATAGTTGCAATTGATGGATTCACCCTAAGATGTTCTTTACAGGCTCGGAGTCCCTACATCTATGTCATGGGTTATTACATGTCGCACTGGGTAATCAGGAAATATGTTTTCCCACTCATCAATTAACTCTTTCAATTCACCTTGTTTACTTTGTGGGAGATGGCCGAATTTCTTGTCTAAATTTGGCACTATGTCAGAATTTTGCAATTTGACCCATAATCATTTCTGTGTTGTTACAGTGCTGTTTTGTTCAAATTCTAACGTCCTGTGATTTCATCATTTGTACACTCATGACTAACTCATATGACATTACACATGCATGCTTTATGTCATCATCACCTCTTTCATTATGCTCCTTGAGCATATTTATGTGACCTAACGTCGACGTTTACGTACCTGTGTTTTGATCACAGAGTCCAAGGTCTCCCACTTTTTCTCAATCTCATTGTCCAGGAATACTTGGCTTGCAAGGATGCCTTGTATTGGAAAAAGTACCAAAACCTATCCACCTGGCTTGAATCCTCTGTTCCTCGCATCTTTGTCATACCATGTTTCATTTTTTGCACTGACTCTGTTTGAAGATTTGTTTGGCACTTTCAGGGCTCTTTGGAGCCTGTGTCTGAGTTGAGACACATAGTCTAGCCAATTCACATCAGGATTTTCCAAACCACTTTCTTTCACGTATTCAATGGTCCCCAACTTTGTGACCCACCAACTCAAATGGCCTAAATCCTAATGACTCTTTGTCAGCCTCCCTGGTAGCAAATAACCAGATGAACTCCCTCTCAATCCTCTCAATTCAAAACAATAGGTTGATCATGTTTTCATGTTTGGTGGTACCTTTCTAGGGCCCCCGGGATTCTGGGATGGTATGCTGAAGAATCTGTACTGGGACATTCCCAACTGGTCCATAACTTGTTGGAAAAACCTGACATGAAATTGGATCCTTGATCAGACTGAATTGATTTTGCGAAGGCCTACTAAGGTGAAAACGTTGTTAGAGCTTTTCACTATACTTTGTGCCTAATATTTTCTCAAGGGAACTCAGGGAATCTTGTGGAAGCACACAGGATGGTCAGTAAATCCTGATTTCCACTTGGTCTTTGGAAGTGGTCCTACTCAATCTATTAACACCCACTAAATGGCTCCGCAAATGCCTGGTATTGGGTGCAAGGGAGCAGTAGGAATTTCTGATTAGGCTTGCCACCATTTGACATGTGTGCCAAGTCTTACAATAACTCAGACACATCTTTTCTGAGTGTAGATCACCAAAAATGATTCCTAATTCTGTCATGTGTTTTTTCTCACACCTAAGTATCCTGCCATGGACTATCCATGGTCTATGCCTATCACTTCCCTATGGGATACCTTTGGCACTACAACTTGATGCACGACCTTCATTGCCTCATCTACAAGTGCATCGGGTGGCCTCCATTTTCTCATGAGACACCATTTTTTTGTATAACCATACCGAATTTCTCGCTTCCTTTGCGACAATGCCCTCTGACCTAATTTCCTAAGTGCTGGGTCGTTTTGCTGCTCATTAACCAGCTTGTCATGGCTTAAATGGTCTCCTCTACAGTGCCTAACTCTATCATGCTCAGCGGCTGGATTTTCATTGTTTACCAGCTTGTCCACTTTGTTTGTGCTCAGGGGCTGGCATTTCACTAACAGGGAATTTAAGATCTCCCCTGAGAGGGAAGATACCTCCAAATTCCTCTATTTTGAGAGAGAAAGTAGCCTCTAAATTTGGACCAAGTCATCCTCAACACTCTTCCGATATGTGTGAGTATTTTTGACCATCACCTGCTCACTGTTTTTCTGTGAGGCTTTTCTGGTCATTGACCTAGTTTCTGCACATGCGGGGAAAATGCCTATTTCCTCATCAAATTTATCCACTGACAGGGCACCTGGGCACTTATGGATCTGGGAGTACTTTCCCCCCTGCCAATCATGCCCTAAACACATGGATACCCCTTTAACTGGAGTTCTTGTCTACACCAATTGTGACAGTTCCCAGAACCCAAAGTCTGAATTTCAAATTCATTTTTGTAGAGGACACTATAATCCATTACTATCCCCTGAATCAATGCACTAGTTCCTGTGGAACTCTCAATATCAAATGAAGTGCTCTTTCCCCAATATCATGGACTGCGCGTAGCACGTGTCCCGTCATTATTCTATGGGTTTTGTCTACCTATCACCTGAAGTGACACAAACCCTCCAAACCAAAAGTCCTTAAAGTCATCCCTTACTTTTTCTGTGTCCAATTCCCTTTTGTGGTTTCTTTTTTTCTGAACAGAAGAATGAACATTTGACCTCACGTAACTGCACACACTATGGGTTTTGACTCACTTTTGCTTTCTCCATTTTTGGTGATATGCCATGTAATCCCCCAACACCTTGACTTTGTATGTCCTGGCTTTACAGTGAGTGCATGTGAACTGTGATTTTGGGTCCCATCCCATGCTTTTGAGTAGCACCATTACTGGCTTTACTCCCCTTTTCATCGGAACCTGACTGGGATTTCCCCTCCTGAGTGCTCCATGAGACGCTTGTTGTTAGAACCCGACTTAGTGTTGTATTTGTTTCCCTTTAAATTCCGTTGGCTCGGCCTCACTAGTTATGACTTAATTTATGTGTCAAAGCATAGTAATCGGCCTTTACGGCTGCTTCACGCACTGTCAATTTTGTTTTCATCCAGATGTGTTTTGATATCTGGATGTAACACGGTTTGAACTCTTCAACTAACTTCAACTCCCTAAGTTGACAAAATTTTGCCCGACTTCTTTTGAGAGAATTCAGCGATCAAACATTTGTTCCTTTACACGGGCAAATTCAACATGGTCTGGTCCTCCTTTTTCTGACAAGACCTGAATTTTTTGTCCATATTGCTCTGGTACCATCATATGTTTTGAACACTGCCTGCTTAACCTCCTCATAATCACTACATCTATCTAATGACATGGCCGAATATTTTTTCGCGGCTTTCCCATGAACACTGACTGTACAACAAGGTCCAAGAACTCCTTGGGGCCATTTCAATCTATTGGCAATTTTCCTCAAAGTGTAAGAAATATTTGTCTACTTCTGTTTCCTCGAATTTGGAACCAGGCGAATATGTTTTCTGCCGCAATCAAAACCATAAAAGTGGAGGGCTTGGAAGAGTCTGACGAGCTAGCGTTGTTTCAATTTTTCTAATCTAACGAGCTTCAGCTCTTTTTGTTTCATCTCATTTTGCATTCCATTTCCGGTTGTTTCATTTCATTTGCAACTTCCCTTTTCTAATTTCTTTGTCTTTTTCATTTGCACTTCCATCTCTCTTGTTGTTGGATCTCTTTTTGCTTTGGCAAAATTCCCCCCTTGCAATTTTTCTTTTTCTAATTCAATGTCCTTCTCTTTGTTGCTTTTGTTCTCTTTCCATTTTCTTCAATCTATTTTCTATTCCTTCTGATTTCGAGTTCTTTCAACGATTTTTTTGGGGGCTTGACTTTATCACTTTCGCCCTGTTTCCAGAATTTCTTCTATCTTTTCAAATATAACCAAATATCCCAAACCTCTTCCTGGACAATTTTTCAATCAAACTATTTTTTGATGACTTGCTTTCTCATGCATGTTTGCCTCAGTCCTAAACGGTGGCTAGTTTCATAACTCAGGCTTTCTCAGCTCATCAAACTTCTCCCAAGTTTATTTGCCTATGAACACTTCTGGGTCAAACTCCATTGTGATTGTACTCACAACACAAATACTAACGTCAACCAAACTACATGGTATTAAAAGTAATACACACAAATTGTGTATCAAAATGGTCCAAAGTGTACAAGATTATTCCCACTTTTAATGTGTAAATTCTGAACACAAGGCTCAATTTATCCTCAATTCAATTTCCGGAAAACGACCCATTCTGTTATGACGTCTCGTGGGCGTCTAAGGCCAGAAATACCTTTTTTCAAACACCAATACTTAGCCTTGTGCACAAGTGATCTGATTTTATATAATATACAGAGTTTAATGATTTGTATTGTTCAAGAATTTGGTATGTCAAAACATTAGCATAAATCAAAATATTACACCATTACACACAATTAATTTGATACTTGTTTCCTCACGAATGTCCCTAACGTCCACTGAGCGTTGCAGTTCAAGATGATATGTCCTCACAGCGAAGACCCTAAAATGACAGCGCACAGTTCATACAAAACTCCTCAGGTATGTATATTCCAAGATCTTCTCAGTCCTGAAGGTATTCTTGTCCAGCATTTTCAAGACCGACAAGGTTAAATTACGTCCCTCGACGATAATACCTTAAATCACAGTTTCAGTCCAAGATAATCACCACGATTTCTATCTGTCCATATTTGAATCCTTATTTGATTCCCAGCACTTTCGGTTCAAGATGACATAGAATAATTACAGCACTCTGCGCACTGTAATTAAATATAATAAATCCTGGCACTGTTCAGGTCTGCTCCTCCAGGCAGAGTAAAACTACTAGATAGCTCCATAGCTCTAGTTCATCTCCTCTGATTTCAACTGCTGGCCTCAGGCCTTCAGTCACAACCCTATTTATCTTCACACAGCTAGATTCTCCTTTCAACAATAATCATTACATCATCATCATGCTAAACATGACCTTGCACCATCAAATCAGCTTTCACAATCTAAATTACATCATCTTCATATATATAACTTTGTGGGGGAATTTCCCTGCTCTTACAATTTTTGATCTCAAAGCATAAACAAGCTGAAGATCAGTTACTAAGTTTACCCCATCTTGGGGAATGCCCCACTTCCCCTATGTGCAATCTAAACAGGGCCAGCCTGCATAAAAAACTCTAGGGAATCCCCTTTCTCTCTTTATAGTAACAAAATCTTTTCCGTGAGAACCTTTTCTCAACTAAAATTGAGAAATACTATTTTAATCAAACTTTTGAGGGTAATATAAACACTATTTTACATAAATATGGAGTTTTAGAGCCACACTGTACAATTTAAAAAAGTACACATAAAATATTCTAGGTGGCAACTACCCCCGTACCTTCGACCTTGGCGGCGTACCATAGTCCCGGTGAAGGTGCCATCCTCACATTTTTCGCTAAAATGACCGGAAAAGATTTTGGTTAGTGCTGGTTTTGTGTTAGTGTACTTTACAACACAATTTGACTCGATTTCAATTTTTTCCCTTGGCTAACATTTTCCCCTTGAAGAAGGGAAAACAGTCCGATAATGTGAACCCCGTCATTTTCTAACAGTCTAGGCCCTATTGAAACACAAACAGCAACAAAATCAAGTTTAGCATGGAAATCCTACAGGAATACACACCATACCAACACTGCTATTGCAATTTATTAGTGGTCTAATTTAGTGGTCCATGTGCTAGGCGCAAGCGCACGCATATCCTCACAACTTCTCCCCACACAAACAGATACTCCACGAGTACTATCAAGTTGCTAGGGAAACAAATTGAGATTTTTAAAATTTCAAAAATTTCCTACACTCTGTCTCGACCTCTTTTCCTTTCTAATATGGCTATTTTTTTAAGATCTTTAAAGCTACAAATGACTATGCACTCGTATTATATTTAGTTATAGTATCAGAAATAATGACCAAAGTTTAAATGAAAGTATGACATGTATATGTCTTTAAACATTACGTATTTGATATTTTTATTTTGACAATACGATCAACACTTAAAGTGACCAAGGGGGTTTTCACTCACGTTGGTGCCCAAGGGGGTCCATGAAATCGTTTGTTTTCAGCAAATAAAGGGTTAATTATTTTAATGTTACGAAGTATTTACTTACATGTATGCATTTAAATGTGCATATATATATGATGTGACATTTGTTTATGTTTATGGCGCCCCCTGTTGGTGTAAGAGAGAAACTGGCAGGCAAAAGCACCTATACTTTGCATGGGGAAATTCTGTTTTTTGCTGTAACTTTTGTTTCGAATTAAATAATACTAACTTTCTTATCAAGCATAATAATCTAATGCTACCAGCTGCATTTTGTGACCAATTTAGATCAGGAAAGATTCTGCAAGTAATTTATAACCAGATTTTATGTGGTCTGTCACAGAAACTACTGTATTATTTTGCCTGCCAGAAAACAACAGAGGGCGTCCTGAGTGTCAACAAGTGACGTCATAGGTCACATCATCTATAAGCAAAATGGCTACAGTTCTTTATTTTTGTTTAAATATCTACAGCAGATTTCCGTTAGTGCCCAAGGGGGGCCATGGGACCCCACTAATGAACTCATTAAAGGGGGTCTATGTTTTCAAATTGAAAAAAAACCTGAGTCTACTAACTTTTATTGAGATTATATCATGATAGGAAAGTGTAAACCCCTCAGCTTTCATTTGCTGTTTGTTTGAGGTAAATAGGACATTTTATGCTCGATTTAAGCAAGCAAGCCTCGCACGTTCGATGCATTTTTGTATACATTTGTATATTAAAAGTGCTCACCTTATGATTTTTAAGCAAATACAATTATTATGATAATATATTACAAGCATTTGCAAAATTAACTTATTAAAACATTTATATATAAATTAATTAGGCATCAAACCAACTCGATATTTTCAGCTCGACAGCATTTCTTATGTATTTCTTTATTATCACTAACCAGTGATATTTAAGGCAATTATTTAAAAAAAATAATTTAACCCATTAGATCATTCCCTATTTGCACCAAAATGCGCTCAAAAATTAATTAATTTATATTTTAAAATAAATGAACAATTATTTCCAAGATTTGGGCCAAATTAATAATTTTTTGGCAATTTTTATTATTTTCGATTCTGTTTCGCTCAATATCTCAAATGGTGAAAATCGGGATTTTATAAAACGGGAACGAACGTAACTCAAAAATGAAAGGTCGTATCAACATGAAATTTTGCACAGATATCAAGCATCCAAAGGGCTGTGAACCTTGAAGCCGGTTTTCTTTAATTTGAGCTTCAATCTTGAATTATGAAAAAAGTTTCCTATTGGTCAGCTCCTGTTTGCCCGGCAACCATCACCACCAAAAATTCTGCTGTGATTGTTTTCTTTCTCTGCGCAATATACCCATGCACCTACTCCCCAATATGGTGTAATTGCAAGTTACTGGTAAGCAGTTACGTTTGTTCCCGTGTTTAGCCAATCTGAGGCCCTGTTCTGTTATCACGGCAACAAGATCAAAATAATTCCCATTTTTTTCAAAACTATTGGTAAAGTCAAGATAATTGCAGTCGAAGGTCGGGGTAAAAAAACGTAGACCCCCCCCCCTTAACGGTGGGACGATTTTAGTTTCTTGGTATGAAAAAAGCGCAGTTTAAAGTCAGACAACATGTCGACGAAAAAACATCATCCGTACAGCAGCCAGCTGAAACACGAACTTTTGGGATCCACAGGACCCAAATATTCACTTCACAAAATTCACAAAAGTCACTGTGTTAACATTCAAGATTGCGTAAGTTTAAAGATACTAAAAGGCAGCCATATATTATGTTAACCCACCAGAAGTATCAGATATCAGTTTCTACAAGGCATATTCTATTACAAATACTTGAATTCGTTCGGGCCACATTGGATTTCGGGACTGCCATATTGGATTTGATGGTAATGTTGAAATCAAATCACATCAATAACCCGTCCAGTAGATTCCTTGTGCTTGAAAACATGGATATAAAGCACAATATTTTGACCATTAGATGAAAGGTGATGACGTCCGTATTGAATTAAAATGCCACTGCGCGAATTCTGTACACCCTCCAAAATTATAGACGAAAGTGTACTCCCTTTCCACCCTGAACTTCTAGTCCTCCTGATTAGGATCTTTAGCTGAATGACTAATTTAACAACAAGCGTCAACTCAAGCAATACGTGGCCGCCTCTTTAACCAGCCTAGAAACGTTAATAATAATGATTGTCAATAAAATGTCAAATGTGTAAGTGGATATGGACCTTATTAGGCCCTTATAAAGAACAGGAAAACACCACATAAAGATAAGTAAAGCCTCTTACTGAACACGCTGAACGAAGCTTGTTCATTAAATAAACAGTTATAAACCAGCGAACCTATTATTATGGATGTGCCTGTGACTGATTAGCGTATGCCATTCTAGCTAAACCTATGATTAATTCTGTCTTTTAGTTTCTTTTATACACGTTTCAACTCTTATATTGAGCCTATTATTTGCCGTTTTAGATCAAAACAGATTTGTAGGTCACAATTACATGTATTTTCTATTGGATGACTCTCTCATACCATTTGATTTGATTAACCCCCTGAGGTCTATCACCTTTCTTACACTATCTTTGATTGGATCATTACATAGTATAGCATGATAAAACCTCTGTGTAACCAATCGAAATAGACTCACTATATAGCTGCATATACATTTAAGCTTTTCTTACCAGGTCTCTGATTGGCTGAATGCATCATATTACCCTAAGTTTAACCAATGAATTTCGACCGCCGTGTTTTATGTCCCACACGTTCTACATTTGTATACATTGAAACAAAATTATGTGGGGATTGTTAGTACTATACTACGAAAACGGTTTATATTGCAATATATGAAAGGTTACCAATTTGACTACATTAAACTATTTATTTAATAACCAAACCTTTCCGATTGAACCAGATTGATGTTCAGTATTTAATCATTCGGATCTGCTTATCACAGGTTATTTAAGTAGAAACATGATTTCGACTGTTAGTTGAGAATCAAACAAACCATAAGTCTTAATAAATGTATTTCTTGCAGGTAGGAGAAGTCGGAGATGAAAAATAAATCATAGATATATTCGCACCTTATATGTTAATACAACTTTTCCCCTTATAATATTACGTCCATGTTCATACAAATATGTAATATCAGTGTTTTCAAATAGTATAAACTGATTCGTTTTAGACTGACGGGATGACAGCTCTTTTATCAACCAACAGAAAATTGTATTACACTTGTCGTTTACAATATCGCCGTGCTAGTTGATAACCGATGGTTATATATTCAAAACAAATTCGTTTTAGACTGACATAGGTACAAAGACACACAATACGTCAGCTCTTTCATCAAGAAGCTGAAAATTATATTTTAATGTCGTTTAAAATATCACTAGTGGAAGTGGATAAGGGATAATTATACATTGAAAAGTATGACAATGTATTAACAGATTTAACAGAATTAATGAATGAAGAACTACATAGAGAGAGATTGACAGTTATAAGTTGTATTATAAATGGACCTGTCACTTTTTCTTCAAAAAACTGCCAGTTGTATTTAATTCACATTTTTTTACATTATTTCTGCTCACTCGAGGTGATGATTTTTAAAACGCACTGGAGTCATCAACGAATATATAGTAAATGTAAACGTAAATAAAACCAAACAAAACAGCAAATACGAAACAAAATCAAAAAGAAAAAAAAAATCAAACAAGTCGCTTCATGTAGGCCGGATGTTGGGCACACGCACAATCACATCAGCATTTAGCTTGTAACATTCCCCGTAACAGCTACCTGAATATCGCTTGGGTCCACGAAGCAAGCGAGATAATGTGCCTTGCTCAAGTACACAAAACGATGGCTCCAGCGGGAATCGAACTCACAATCTTCATCGCAGCTCGTGGTCGTTTAATCCATTGGAGCATAGCGCTCCCTATAATAATAAACAGATATTGGTTGTTGGAATGTGAAATGTACAAAATGTACAAAATGTAACTAAACATTTAGCATTTAGTTTGTTCATGATTTGTACCATAGCAGTGTGAAATACATAAATCTGGATTATTTATTTTTCATTAATTTCTCTGTACATCTTTTTTTTTTTTCATTTGACAGGAATGTTAAAGCAATAATAGCACATTTTTGAAGAGCGCCCCCAATTTTCAAAATTTGATATTTGTGCACAGTTATGTTGGTTATTGTCCAACATGCGTATTTATCATAAAATAAGCGATTTTGTAATTAAAATTGGGATCCCAGATTGTACTTAGCGGCAGATCTGGAAATGCTAAGTTTATGTCCGTCCATGATGAAATAGTGCCAGCTCAAGTAAGTTACCTCTAGCTTAACTTGCCTGAACCAATAAACAATGGATGAGCGTAGACACGTACATGACGCTATTTCCCGGCTATTTCATTTTGGAAGGCCGTTTCCAACAGCCGTTGAATTATTATCGGAGATCTCCGATATTAATTATATTCTAATTACAAAATTCCTTTGTTTGCAACACATAGACATTTTCGAGCTTAACCATTCACATGTATAATTTACTAGCCAGTTACCAAAGCAACCGTGTAAAAATCTCATTTTTTAATTGGGGGCGCTCTTCAAAAATGTGCTATTATTGTGTTAGTGGTGAAATTTGCTCATTGATGTAGATTGATAGTGGCGAGGGAGGAGGCACACGAAGACAGTTGTGTTTCAATCAAATGAAACCCCTCTTCATTGCACGTTTGGTGGCGATCCCGATAGATTTCCAAATGTGTAATACGAAACCGTGATTCTACCAATTAAAATCTCCCACTACATTATTTCTTCATTGATGCTGTGTTTTTATATTATCAAGCGTTAACAATAGTCTCTTCTATTAAACTCAAAAAAGCTTTAAAGAGAAGTCAAAATGGGCACTATATTCGGTATCAATTTGAAGGGAAATGTGGTGATTCATTTAAGTTGCATCTGGTTAATAAAAATTGGTACACTGTTGAGAGAGAAGATTGAAAACATCACCCACCCAAGTAGCTCCACAATCAGAACTTTTTAAACAGAGTTTGGCAACACGGTTTCGCGATGACGTCACGGTGGTTACCAGTTTTGCCATTCCCGTAATCAATTTTCACATTCATTCATCACACTCAGTTTGGAGCTTCCGCGGTTGGGAATATTGTCAGAGCTTCGACAGCTAAGAGACATAACAATGGCCCCATAATGCAGTGGACACACAGCAACCAGTTCTGCCATGTTTCTGCTAAGTCCGATTACGTATGAGATGACAGAACATATGGCAGATGGCATTGGATGGCAGAACAAATAATTTGATGCACTTGTCCAATGGCGGTACCCTGGGTGAGAATGAGAAACCACAGCTGATTCCAAGTCAGAAAAAAGTGCTTACAAAGTCACTTTTCTCTCGTTTGATTTTTTTCGAACATAAATATATAACAGTATAAATGTAAAAACATAATTTAAACCAGGGCCGCATTCTTTGCCGATTTTTTATATGATTATTTCTACAGTACCTCACATGAAGCAAAAACACAGATATTGAGTTATATCGGTTCAGCCAGTTAGATCAAAAAGACAAATTACCTGGGCCATAAATTTTGACTGGACTAACGAGAAAAATCTGATCGTTCTTCTAATAACAAAATTTCAATAAAGTGGGGGACGAGGTTGCAGATTGGGTCACCCACATTTAATTGTCTGCATCTGTGGAATTCCAAAAGTGATATTTATCAGTGCAGACGATAGTGTACTTGTACGTACACGTAAAAGTACGTACATACGTCACCAAATTATAAAGATATACAAAGGAATTTTACAAAATCCTCTTGGGATTCTCAGTTTTGAGATGGGAAAGGATACAAATTTCAGAACTGATGCCAAACAATTAAACAAATTCTATGTGTCAAAATGTTGATTTCTTGTGTCGAAATTTAATTATTGAAAAACAATTCACTGATGACGTCATATCAATTTTCTTAATTAATTAATATATTTTATTTGAAAAAAAGATATCAAAAATCCGCACATACAATTTCGTTGATAAGCTTAAAAACTCTATGTAGTGAAGAATGCAGCTTCAGAACTGTAAAAATAAACTGTCCCGGGGTAAAATGTTAAAACCTAATGTATTTCTTTAAAAAGTTGCATTGCATTGTGGGAAATTATGACGTATGTACGTACTTGTACGTATACGTACTTGTACGCTTTCTTCTGGACTGTTTATGTCACTCTAACGTTATATATATTTCTGGCCAAGAAAATGTCTTATGGCTCAGTTTATAATGAATCAAACTTCACTCTGTATAATTCGAACACTAGCCAGCCAGTAACAGGAAACTTTGACTAGCGTCGCAGTAGCCAAAGCATGCACGCGAAGTTCACAAAGACATTTGCCGTGCAATTGACAATGTTTACATTAGGGAAAGGTAACAAGTTAAAAGTGCACCATTCTGAATGACATACTAATAAAGTTAAGAATTGTCTGCATGCTCGTAAGCTGCTTCAATGTCTGAGGTCAGCCACTCACTCCTCGACAGTTCATTGACGTGATTGTGTCTCACAACAGATTTTGTCCTCAAGACAAGGTCGGGAGACAGTTGGGAGCTGCTATTTGCTTTATTCTATGGCAGACTTGTGTTTGAAGAGATGGCATGACCGGCAGTTTATCTCACTAAAGCAGCATTTTTATAGGCGGTTGTCGAATTACGACGTTCTAACAACTACCCCCGTGAGCACGACTGATAGAGGACTTAAGTCCCAAACAAAATCTCGTAAAAAGAAAATCTCGTACAATTATGGAGAATACCAATGACAGTAGAGTAAGGTATTTCCTGTAGTATTCCCTGGTCTGGTGCAAAGTCTTACATCAACATTTTGTGCGAAACTACATATCAATTTGATTTATGGAGATTGTACTAAGGTTGGTTTCAAAATAAAAAATAATCCGGACATTGGCATTTTCATGATTGTTGTGTGGAATGCAATTTGTAATATTGCAATACCAGTTTCCGGTCAACTCTTTACGATTGGTCTACAGTTGCACCAAAATGTTAGAAAGATAGTCGGATATATTTACCTCTCTCATACAAACACAAATATCGGTTACCACTCGTATCGGTATTACATCTGCAGGTTTTGTGTTAACCATGCATTCTTTAATATCGCCTGTTGCTTGATGGTGCTTGATAAATAAATTGGAGTATCACCGGAAGTCGATCAATTGCACTATCAAAGAACATCATTTAACCATTTTCCTGCTATAGCCATTTTGACAGGCTTGAAATGTTAACACTTAAGTGTAAAGGGATGATTTTGTAAAAAAAAATGTTTGTCACTAAAACAAATTGACTTTGAAATCCACGATAGTGTTTGTTATTTCGTATTTGGCAAAAAGACGGGAAATTAAAATGAGCCTTGCGCTTTACCTCAAACTTTTTGAAAACTTAGTTTATGTTGATATATGCTCTAGAAGATCCAAATTACAAAACTTGCAGTTTTAGGGAATCCTCCATTTTTTACGGGTTTTGCAATTTTCCCATAGACTTTGTACAGTAACGGTTTAGCAACGTCCACGATGGAATTGTTTGTTTTCAGCACATAAAGGTTAATAACTTGTAGTATTAGTAATAAGTGTTTACCTATATGTATATGTGAACATACATCAGCAAAAAATTGCTTTGGTTCTTTGGTTTTAAAGAACCTACGGAACTTAATATTTCGGTGTTTTAAAAAGACTTTTAATAAAACACTTAAGTGTGCCCAAGGGGGGTCCATGGGACCCTCAATAATTAACTCATTAACGGCTTGGCCGATTTTAATTTTTGGTATGAAAAGCAGCGCATTAAAAATCAGACAAGTAAATAAAGCGGCCAGCGCGAAAAAAAATGGCCACTTAAGTGTTATATTAAAAGTTTTTTTTTAAATACCCACATATTAAGTTCCATAGAATCACGGAAAACAGGTTGACTATCTCTCGTTACCCTTTATAATCCGAGTTCTACATATTTGGGTAGACGTTTCATATAGAAGTCCAATGGATGTAAATGCGGTATTACAATTGATTCCGTCATGCGCCGTATGACGCTGCAGTAGCGCTTGACGGAATGAATGGCAATACCTCATTTGCATCCATGTGACTTCTATATGAAATATTTACCCATATTTGGGCCACGATGTATCATCGTATAACATTATTGTCAATGATATCCATAGGATAGGTTTGAAATAGGTTATTAGCGAGTAGACCGAGTTATCAATATTCTACCGACTAACTACATTGAAATAAGCTGTTTTATAGTTATCAATTGCCATATCCCGACATAAAGATAATTATACAGACCCTGTGGGTTAAATGGAGTTATATAAACGAAGTCATATTCTTTTCGACCATCCATGACGAACTTATCATAGACGACCACAACTATAAACATATGAAAATGCGTTTTCTACTACTAGTGGTGTTTAATTTCATTTAAATGTATTCAAATGTTATTAAGTACCCTCGAAACATTGAAATGGCAATGCAATTACATCGTCTTATTCGCCTTGTTTTCGTCTTTCAGAAGAAAATAAGACGATATATTACCCAGAGGATACGTCAAAACAAGGTTCTTTGTCTGGATTCCTTAAGGTTACTTTAATGCTTTGCCCTCGGCAAGCAGCTTATGTACAGCTCTGCAACTACATTCAGATGTCATTCAAACTTATTGGAGGATATTTCAAGAAAAACTGGTTCATGAACGTTTACGTTAAAAGACATATTTAAATGTAACTTATCTGCTTATTTCAAATTGAGGCATCCCAGTTTTTGAATTAAGAATGTGAAAGAAAATATCCTAATCGACATCCGTGTGCAACGGGCTACGAGCGTATTTGAAACAGATTTGTCTGGATTTCTGGAAGATATTTTATGTCTTTGCAAACTAGAGGCAATTGCATGAAGTTTTCAGCTTCAAAATAATCCACATGTATGAAATGCGTCAACTGGCTTTCAAAAGACAATCATGTCAATTCGTATTATAAGACAAAGGGGGAATTAGCGGATCATAGTATATGGTGAGTTGGAGCAATGGCTTGTACTACTTTTAATACATGTAATCAATTGAAGGGTAAGGTCTTACGAGGGATAGTGCAGTATGGTGTGTAATCCCGCAGGATTTCCATGCTAAAATTGATTTTGTTTATGTTTGGGTTTCAATATGGCGTAAACTGTCAGAATATGATGGGGATCAAATGTTCAGACTGCTTCCCCTTCCTCAAGGGGGAAAATGTTAGTACAGGGAAAATTTTGCAATCGATTGAAATTGTGTTTTAAAGTACACTCACCTGTTCGTTTCCTTCTAAGGATTAGAAAAGGTATGATTTCCCTAGGTTCCAACCTTTAGTTAAAGCGGTATAGCCCATAATGGTTTAAGGTCATCCTGGTGGTAAATGCTCAGAGGTTGTTGAAGGCGGTGTCAAATGATTCCTCTTTTCATACTGAAGCACAAAATACATTTCAACTGATTTACAACACCCGTAAAAATACAGGATTGTCTAAAACCCCAAGTTTTGTGTTAAATATATGTAGTTTGTTTCTTTTAGAGTAGATATCAACATAAAATAAGTTTTCAAAAAGTTTGATGTAAATGCAATGCTCATTGGAATTTTACAACATAGCTGGAAAATACCCAGTCTATCTATAGTAGTTTTTCTAGAAATGTTTCAAAAATTTGAAACAAAACCTTGCATCATCTCAATATAGACCTAGAGAAATTTCAATTTCTCTTGCATAATAAAACAATATACTTTTCCTGCTAGAAATCTTTTCTCAATGTTGCATACATAATTAAAATAATATTATTAATGATATTTTTTATAATAAACAATTATACATGATGTTGGGATATTATAACACTCTAAATACAATTTAATATGATTAAACGCCAATCGTGGAACAGGTGGAGCACAAACGCGGTACCAATATTTCGTTCTTTCACATGGTTTCAAATTTAGCTAAACCTTTCCTAATGTATTGGATTGATATTCAGCATTTCAGGTTTTCTTGTAGCTAATCAAAAGTTATTTAAGTTAAAAAAAAGTAATGTCGATTGTTAGTTGCAAAATCAAACAAAACATAAATATTTACATTTTTACGCAACTATTCTAAAGCCAGGCAGGGAAAATGAGTAGATGAAAACAAATCAAAATACATTGCGACTATTTGCGACAACGTTCTAATAATGTTACTTCCCGTTCATGCAAATACAATGAAGTACAAAGACCACACCAAGCGTCACGACATGATCAACTAACAAAATTATATAGACTGTCGTATAATATATCATTTGACGAAGTGGATAAGATATCATCTACATTGCACATACAATATGGCAACGTTATTAACAGATTACAGTTAATGACTGAAGAACTGCGGAGAAAGTCTGACAGCCTGTTACCGGTGTAAGAACAACAATTACATTTTAAAATGGACTGTCACTTTTCATGCAAACCAGTGCCATTTGCAGTTCATTTCAAGTTTCACATTATTTTCTCTCGCCCGGCCGTTATGTCGAATTATAAACTATATTTTGCAATTATCGTAATTGATGAAATTTATACAAAGAATATTTTAAAATGTCCAAATGAAACAAAAAATCATCAACAGATTTAGCGTAGATAGGCCCAACACACCTAACCCCAAGAGCGTATATAAAACCTTAAAACAATATCATGGAACACTAAATGGCTAGAAGGAACGTCAGTATATTTGAGTGCAGAAGTATGTGATGATATTTACCACCACAAATGCAGTAAAATTTACTAACTTGTGTGTTATCCACCTGAATCGTTCATGAAAATCTTTGAAAAATAAAGTCACAAAGAGGCGAGGTGGCCGAGCGGTCTAAGCGACTGAACCGTCGGCAGCGTATAAGATCGATCGAGCGCCCCTGGTTCGAGCCAGCAAGAGTCGGTTCTCTGGTCATACTTCCAAATAGTTCCGTAAGTCGGAAATTGCATACTTGCACAGCAGTGTGATTATGAATTTCTCCGCTACCACCCATGCCTGTAAAATGTGCGTGTATGCAATGGTGTCCGGCGCCTCATGTTCGGAGAGTCATAAAGATGTTGGTCCCGTGTGTCAGGGGAGGTCATGCCTGAAACACGTAAAAAAAGTTGCAGACCTTATCGAAAAGAATAGGGGAACCATCCGAGCCGGTTACCTGCATCATCAATCTGGTACCAGGGTCCCTTCCAACCAGCCCTAGGCCAGCGTGGAAGGTAGGCCGAAATCCAGATAAGTACCAAAGGATAGCTGAGAGTTTCTTCTTTCCATTGGTACCAAAATAAGTATTACATCCCCATTATGACGCTCACCATGACGTCATATGTGGAGGAAGTACGAAAATACTGCCTATAGGGTGGAAAATGATATTTGCAAGTTAGGACTCAAAACCCTATTATAGCTCTAAATGTCTTATATAAAATAGTCATTTCCAATCAAGTAGAGTCAAAAACCCGCAGAAAATCTGAATTTCCTAATCTTTTTGGCGAACAATTGAATTGTTCACGTGTGTGTTATGGAAATGGCAGTTTGCTGACTGCGAACTTTATGACGTCAGGGGACGTTAATCTATGGATGTTTGGACTCATTTTGGTATCAAAGGAAAAGAGGAGGACCATCAGCCATCTATTGGTACCCAAAATCAAATGATGTGATGTTCCTGTGTGGTTAGGATTTGGTGACTTCTTCTTCCGGAGGGGGGGGTGGTTACCAAAAACCCCCCCCCCTATCCGATTCACTTGGGTCACGCTGTACGACCTATACCCTGGTGGATGTTGTTTTTGGATTAAAAAGGAGCGGAACATGTCAATTGACAATTACATTAAATAATTTGGCACAAAAAAGGGGGTGTTAGCATGCCGGGGAAAAAACCTGAAGGGGGGTGGTAACCACCCCCCCCCCCTTCGGTAGAATAGGGTTAATTATACCAAAGTAGATCGTGACAAATTGTGGTGCAATTGTGCATTTGGCACATCAATGCCACAAGAGTATGGCACGTCAACGAAAAAAGCGGTTCTATGGGCAGGGGAGTTTCCTTATGTGTTACGGTAAAGGGAGATTTTAAAAACCTTCAAATCTGATGAACAGTATACAAAATTATTTGTTTGGTTACAATTTGTATTTAAAATTTATTCAAAGTGTCGCGTGAATTGCTTTTATGTAGTGAGTGTTTATGTGTACTACATCAGCCCATATACATTGTTAAAATTAAACAGAAATATTAATCACAAAACATATATGTTTCTTCGTTTATTATAAAAGAACAGAGTAAGCCTCCAAAATATATTCAATGTTTATATAAGGTTTACCATAGGCTGAGTCACGGAAAAGCGGTTGACTATCTCTCGTTACCCCCGTTATAATCCGAGTTCTATATATTTGGGCCACGATGTATCATTGTACAACCATATTGTCAATGAATCCATGGGATAGGTTTTAAATTCTCCTTTTGAGTTTTTCAATTTGATTCGAGTAGATTTAGGTTATTAGAAGTAAATCGAGTTAAAAATATTCTACCGTCTAAACCTACATTTGTGAAATAAGTTGTTTATAGTAATGTAATCAAATTCACCCGGATCGAAACAGCCAGATCATGTGGGTTTAAAATTGTTTAATGAACGAAGTAATTTATGTATGTATGGCTGTATGATGTATGTATGTAGTATGTATGTATGTATGTATGTATGTATGTATGTTGTATGATGCGTATGTATGTAGTGTATGTATGTATGTATGGATGTTGCTATGTGTATGTAGGTATGTATGCATGCATGAATGCCTTGCATCATGCATGCATGCAATGGCATGCATGATGCATGTATGTATGTATGTATGTATGTATGTATGTATGTATATGTATGTATGTATGTATGTATGATGTATGTATGTATGTATGTATGTAGGTAATTAACGTTTATTCGCCTTGGTATCGTATTTCAGAAGAAATAAGACGATAATTTTAACCCAGAGGATAGTCTAAACAAGTTCTTTGCCTAGTTTCCTTAAGGTTACTTAATGCTTGCCCTCGGGCAACATCTTATGTTACAGCTCGCAAATACATTCAGAAGTCATTCAAGAACTTAGTGGAGGGAATTTCAAGAAAAGGAACCGGTTAAGGAACGTTAGGTTAAGACGTATTTAGTGTAGCGTATTGCTTATTTCAAATTGAGGCATATCATTTTTTTTTTAAATAAGAAGGTGGTCCCCACCTGAAAAAAAATCCTATACGACATCCGCGTCGGGCTAGGCAACATACGGGATACTTGAACAAATTTGCCTCGATTCTGGAAGAATTCTGCCCGTTGCAAACTAGAGATAACTGTATGAAGTGCTTAGCTTCAAAATAATCTACATGTATTAAATGTATCAACTGGCTTTCAAAATACAACCATATCAATTTGTAATCTAAGCCAAAAGGCTTAGTATATCATGTGGGGAGTTGGAGAAATGGCTTGTACTAGTTTCTAAAACATCTAAACAATTGCAGGGTTAGGAACGAGAGATAGTGCAGTATGGTGTGTAATCCCGTATGATTTAAATGCTAAAATTGATTGTGTTGCTCTTTTGGTTTCAATAGCGCGTAGACTGTCAGTTCCCCTTCCTCAAGGGGTAAATGTTAGAACGGAACATTTTTAAAATCGAGTCATATTGTGATATCATGTACACTAACCTGTTCGTTTCCTTATAAGGATTAGAAAATGTATAATCTGCCTAGGTTTCAACCTTTAGTTAAAGCGGTATAGCCCCCATAATCTAGAAACAAAAGTGGTGAGTGGACAATGTTCATAGTACTGTAGGTAGAACATTCAACGTAATTCGTGCGCGCAGACGCAATCCGGGTGACCTTTCCGCTTTCAGGCACATTAGTGGGGGACTGTAGTGCACAGGTCTTATGTGAGTGTGCAAATCTGGATAAAATTGTGAATTTTGGTACATAAGTACTTTATACATTGACAATCAAAAAAATTGATGGAAGCACTTGCCACACCCCTTTCATGGCCCCAGCTTGGATTTCAAGGTTACACAGGGGTAATTTTTTTTAAATGTTCCGATTGTGTTGAAAAGCACACCATGATGTCTGTCTGGTTATAAGGAGTCCAAAAAGGTATAGTTTATACTACCTGTGACTTATAGTTTAGGAATTATGGGGTAACAAATGTAAAAATGGTTAAAAAAAAATCAATTTGGTTTGTACAGGGGTCAAAAATTAGAAGTTGCTCCAATGTTTGTAAAATGTGGTTCAAATTGTTGGTTTAGATCATAGAATGAAATATAGGAATAGTTTTGCCTATCTTATATATCTGGTTATTACCGAAAATGGCGAATAAAGTCAACAGCTATTGGCAGCTATTGGATTCTATTGACCTGTGACCTATTTTGTTGAATAACGTGAAAACTAAGCATAACAGATAATGCAAACTATTTCTTATTCCAATCCTTTAAGCTAGGGAAACAATTTACACCACATGTTATCTGAATCAAAGCAACATTTGACCCATGTACACACCAAAATTGACTTTTTCACCATTTTTACAGATTTTACCTCGTAACTCCGGAACTATAAGCCATAGATAGTGTAAACTATACTTTTTTTGGAATCCTTGTAACCAGACAAACACCATGGTGCGCCTTTTAACACATTCTGAACATTTTAAATTTTTGACCCCTGTATAACCTTGAAACCAAAGCTGGTGGCCATTAAGGGGGTTGGCAAGTGCTTCCATCAATTTTATGGATTATCAATGCCTAAAGTACTTGTGTGCAAAAATTCACAATTTTATCCGGAAGCGCACACTCTTCCACTACAGTCCCCTGCTACATTACCACATCAGATGTTTATTCGAACGTGTACATTACACAAGCAAAAGCAACCCTAAAAACAGCACCTTCTTCAAAAACTTACAAAAATACATGATAAGTATGTCAGTCTGGACTTTAGTGCACTCGCACGACGAGATAAGGCTGTCAAACACGCCTATAAATGCTACTTGAAAATAATACCCCACGCTTGAAGAAAACAAAACAATAGCCTCGTATTGATTGAATAAAGCAAGCGTGAATTTACATTATGATATTTCATTGTGAATTTTGAGGATGGTTTAAGCTTATAGAGACCGTTGTTACTTGTGAATTCAAATGTTTAATAAAAAGGAGATTGACTAGCACTGGTGTTTGTGGCTGGGACTAATACATGTAGCTCTCTATTCTCCCTGTGTTAAATATCTACGTTTGGGTGTGCCTAGGCTAGTGTATCGTAAATTGGTGATAAAACTGCATTTTTATGCTGGAGTCTTAGATCAAGAAAGTAGAAGATTTTAAGGGGCATTTTGTAATCCACAACACCCCCCCCCCCCCCTTTTTTTTTTTTTTTTTTTTGTCCTGCAATAAGGGTGGATGGATATGTGTGGAAGGGAAGAAGAAAGAGAATCCGTTCACGGTTTGGGAAAAGTTCTTGCAAACGATTCCTGACTGCGACGGTTCGATGACATGTTGCCCCATCTTGGATGTACCACACACACTTCTCAGAAGAATGGGGGTAAGATCTTGGAATTTGAAATAATTAAAAGCAACCTTTTTAAATAATCAGAACTGAGCTTTGTCGCAAGAACAAAAAAAAACATTAACAAAAGAATATGCTTAGGGAAATTGTATTGTATAAAGATATGGATAAAATAAACATAAAAGTAGTACAACTTTTCAATCGGCCATAACTCGGTCAATATGTATTCTTTTGGAAAGATTTTTGTCAATGACGGAAATTCACTTGTCAGATATGCATTAATTTGTATGGTTTACTTTTTCTCTTCGTGAAATAAAGGGCGCTTCGAGGTTCTCTTTTAGGGACGAGAAATAGGGACAAGTGGCGGTTATTTTTTGAAATGGTTAAATCTCAGCTTTTCTCTCTCACAAAATGATAGTACTCGTGGAGGATCTGTTTGCATGTTGGGGTTAGAAGGGGTGCAAGGTTGCTGAAGAGATTCAGAGATTAGACCACTAAAGTGCAATACCGTACATTATATTCTGCAGGTTTTGTAATGATTAAATCACAATCAGTAAACTCTTCCAGTAAATACCTCATGTCTAAAAACCGTAGGTAAAGAGGCCAACTTAATGTCTCTATTACACTGAAGTCTACTGAAAGTGTTATTGTCTTTTTAATGATTGTAAATCGGCGGGTATATTACATGATGGATGTTAAACAAAATACGATTTTGTGTTTCTGAGAAAATCGCATTTGAAATATTGCCAACTCTAGATGGTCCGTACACATCCCTAAATACAATTCAAACAATCAAATCCGATTAAGAAACGGAATTAACAACTGGAAATTTATTTTAGCTATTCTTACTTGATAAAATGGATGTAATACATTGGAAAAGTTACTCATCTTATCCGTCACACCAAAATTTACGCAAATTGGAGATTAGGTTCATGACAAAGAGACGGATGTTGAATCTTCCCTATACTAAAGCGTTATTCAGCATCCGTCATTATGGTATACAGCAATCGGCGTTTTCAGAACATATCCGTCAAACCAACGTGCGTCATCGCGAATCTGCTCAATTTGGTTTATTACATAATGACGGATGTTGAGTGGATTGCCGAGATTCACCGCTTTGAACTATAAATATAATACATACTTCTAGTGACAGTAATATTTATATATAAATTAATTTAATATTTTGCTTGTGTCAGTTATAAATGAAAGAAATCAAAGTATTTAAAAAGCCCGGCTGTGAAATTACATATGACAGAGGGCTCAACATCCGTCACTATGTAATACATCAAAGGCTTTGTTATGTAACATGCGTCAAAATTACCAAATTTCTAAGTAAGATTATTAATTAATGAGGTACTTGCAACGTACGGCACTTGGCATGTTTGGAGATTTTGGTATTTTAGTACCATTTCACTTAATTTCGTAAAAATTATATTTAAAAAATCAACACCCATCACTATGTAATACACCCGACGAAATGTATTATCTGAAGTTTGTAAACAAATTTTCATTTGTAATTTTGGTAGTGGGGTTTCAAATATGCCCTATTGGCGCAAGTCGTATTCCCTATGTCGCCATTTTCATGTGCAGACATACATGAAATAAAATGTGCTGAAATGAAGTCCCCCCCCAAAAAAAAAAAATCAAATCGGAGAAACACATCAAGTACATTATTGCATTTCCTAGAATAATAATTTTACCCGACTATCTGTGCCAAAATTCAGTACCAAATCCACAATTATCTAAAAAAAAACAGGGCCAAAAAAAAATTTTTTACCCCCCTCCCCCCACGTTTTGGAAATTCAATTTGTTATAAGGGGTTCCCAAAAAATAAGTTCCCCCCTAAAATCAAGGACATTTCGTTGCAGAACTTCACTTAGAACTGCATGATTGGAAGATTTTTAAAACGTTATGAAGAGAGGAAACATTTGGCTCTGCAACAAAAGTCGCTGCTTTTCCAAAAACGCCTTTGGCAATCAAGACATATTCCTTTTTCCAAAAATGATGTCGCCAGAAAAGTGGCACTTTACCGTATTCAAGGTCTAAAGTCAAGAAATCATCAATTTACAACAACGATTTCATTTTTCATATTCAAATTGCGTGTTAAGTAAATAAGCTTAAAACATTGGCGCCTAGGTACACAAATCAACCAAGGACATATCAGGAAAACAAATAAACACGAGATGTAGCTTGTACATTCATTAGTATCAAATAAAGTAATTTTCTTTGCATACTCTTCTGAAAACAAAGGTAATATTTGAAATGCCTGTTTCAAATCACAAAAGCTTAATTTTTTTTGTCATCCAGGGTGAGACTCAATATTCAATGTTTCCTCCATCTGCAATGATGGCATCATTGTAGTGTTTACCCATGCTGTTTACCAATGTGTTGATGTTCTGTTGATGAATTTGGTTCCATGCTCGCCTGGATAATTTCACCACGTTGAGCCAGTGTACGTTCTCCGTTGGTTCCGATCTGATTTCACATTTCACTCGTGTTGCTTACACAAATTTTTCATCTCATGTTTTTTTGTCTGCATATTTGTCTTGTTTGATTATTTTTTTGCCTATGCGTTCATGTTTTAAGCTTATTTACTTGAGACCGAAATGAATATAAAGAACGGAATGAAAGTGTTGTAAATAGTAATTTCTTCACTTGTAGACCTTTGAATACGGTAAGTGCCCAAACTTTTTTCTGACAGCATCATTTTTGGAAAAAGGGAGCGTGTGTTGATGCCAAAAGAGTTCTTTGAAAAGCAACGACTTTTGTGGCATAGCCAAATGTTCCCTCTCTTTAAAACCTGTTTAAAATTTTTCTAAACACCCAGTTCTAAGTGAAGTTATGCAGCAAAATGTCCTCCAATTTTAGGGGGGAACTTAACTTTTTAGGAACCCTGTAATGTCAATGATAAACATATTGCCAATATTTTAAACATGTCAAAAAATGACTCTTGCAGAAAATGGGTTCAAATAATGTCTGTCACTAGTGCATTTTGCGAACAATCGATTGACTTCATGATAATACCCCAGTTTCTATTTACCATGCATCAAGAATGGTTTTAACAAACCGCAGATCCAGCCCAGCAGACATGAATAATAATATCCCGTCATTCATCGAGTTGGTAACAGATATTTGTGTTTGTAGGGGAAAGGAGGGAAATCTATCCGACTATATTTAACATTTTGGTGCAACTGTAGACCAATCATAAAGGTTTGACCGGTAGACTAATTACAAATTGCATTCCCGACAACAATCACGAAATGCCATGTCTGGATCAGTTTGATTTTGCACAACACTGTACATACTCCCATCAGTCAAACTATTATTTAGTTTCTTACAAAAAACATACTACAAGGAAATACCTTACCACCCTGGCTAAGCAATGGAACAGTGTTCTCTAATTGTACGAATGTTACTTTTTTGCGAGATCTGTTTTTTTTTTTTAATTGATAATTGTATCAATTTGTCAATATATTTTTCAAATGATTTCCACGAATGGTGAAGGTGTAGAAAGGCATCAATAGTAAATTTTTCTGTAATTTTGGTGGGTAAATATCGTCCACATTAATTCTGCACTCAACAATATCCCGATTATTTCCTTCTGGAAATTGATTTGCTCACGATTCCTTTTCCGACCATATAATTTCGTTCGCTTCGCCCTTCGCCCCCATTTAGAGGTGTTTTGGGCCTGTAATATAACCACCTAAATAATTCGGTAAGATGATTTTTGTGTCATTTGACATCTCAAATTCGTTTGTATAAATTGAATCATCTACGATAGTTTCCAAATATGGTGCGTTAATAAAAGTTTCGTCATCACGGCCGGGTGCATAGAAAATAATGTGAAAATTGTGAATTAGCCACATGGCACTGTGTTTGTAATAAAAGTGACAGGTCCATTTTATAATTATAATTGGTTGTTCTTACACCTGTGGTAGTCCACAAGACTGGCAATGAAGAACAGATGGTAAATACAATATTGATTGGCAATCAACATTTACTTGCCCCAATTTCTTGCAGACCAATTTCTACTGGGTCAAATAACTGCATTTACATAATTATTATTTAATTGATAATGATAAAACATTAATTTATTGGTGATATAATACGTTTCAAGACGATATAAAACTATGACTAAGTCATAGACAAACTCCACATTACATAGAATGATAAATGCGTTGGTGCTGCAACTTGCTTGTTACTGAAAATAATGTTACATTCTCAAATTTATGAAAGCAAAACATGTGTTTTCAACACAAAACTCCATTAACAATATCAGTATATTCATTCTGTTATTAAATTTTGGGTTAATATAATTCTTTGTGTGCCGTCACAAAATGACGATGAATGATTAGCTCTAATCTAATGCTGTGTAATTTGGACAATACGAAGAATTTGTTGATCATACATTCCTAATTCCATCTTTTAAGTGTGTTAAAATGCAAGTTTATTAGCTGGTATTACCAATGGAAAAATTCATATGTTAATATATGTTGCAGTAGCTGCCTTTAAAAAAAGGGAAAATTATGGTTGAACTTAGAGATTCATATTGATGGTTCTGGGCGTATTTGTAGTTAATAGTGCCTCAATTTGGTTAAATGGGTCCTGCAGGTTACTTAATTTCTGGGATCATATCTTGAAAAATATTGACTCTACCTTTATGAACTTTTCAGAGACATTAGCCAGCAATCCCATCTTACCTTACGAAAAAGACTAAGTAGTCACATGCTTTTGTTCAAAACTTATGGCGCCTGTCACCAAGTGTTGCGGTTTTTTGGGGGGGGCACACGGTACGACAAGTATAATATAATTTATGTCTGTCAGTTGATAAAAGACGTGACGTATTATGTGTCTTGGTACTCCAAATATTATATATTTGGATGAACAGCGAAGTAACATTTAAGGGGAAAAGTTGTATTAACATATGAGTCGCAAATGTATTCTTGATTTTTTTTTCATCATTTCACCATTTTCCCTGCCTACCGTGTGTTATCCTAGAATATTTGCAAGAAATAAATTTGTCAATATTTATGTTTTGTTTGGTTTTGCGCTAACAATCGACATTATTTTTTTCAACTTTAATAACGTTTTGATTAGCTACAAGAAATATGAAATGTTGAATACATCCAATACATTCGGTGCTATTTGGAACTTACAGACCCTTTCCGGAAAATGCCTTTGGTCGTGAAACCATAGCAATGTTTGTACATACATGTTCTTTTGGTTCAGACAGGACCATGAGACATCATCCGTATGCAGATCGGATACCATCTGATCGTAAGTGAGGATATGCTGTGAAACTCAGGCAACAGTTTGCCTTACCAGCCCAAAAGTCTATACTTGGATTTTTTCATTACGCTCTCCTGTATGGGATTGAGCCCTCTTCCATTGGCAGAAAAGATAGTCCCCCGTAAACCAGTGTTTACTTTGCCTCCTTAATATACAAGGGTGAGGTAAAAAACTTGTCCACTGATTGGTCCGCAATTTGATTTTAGGTACAAAAAGTAACATCTGTGAAATCAATCTGAAAGCTTAGTTCATTATCATTATTTGGCTGTCAAAGATAATTCTAATCCGTTAAGTATAGGCCTGAGCTACAGTCGTTTGAATCAAGTAATTTTTTTCCCCCTATCCACGAAGTCCCATTTGAATGCACGACGGCCAACTTAGCTATTGACTCCCCTTAAATGTCCCAGGACATATGATACCTACTCAACCACAGTCTTTGTGGGACATTCAAAAACATTGCAATAAACAGGGCCAGAAGAAAACCACTACCAGTACATCTTTTTGTAAATTAATTGATTTCAGTCAGTGCCCGTCAGTGCAGCGGGGGGGGTGGGGCACTTGAATTTAAAGGGGGGGGGGGGGCTTTGTTTTTTTTTTTTTTTTTTGGGAGGGGTTTTTTGTTTTTTTTCTTTTTTTTTTTTTTTTTTTTTTTTGTGTTGTTTTTGGTGTTATTTTTTTTTGTGTGTTTTTTCTTTTTTGTTTTTTTTTTTTTTTTTTTTTTTTTGTTTAAACGCATATTTTTTTTATTTTTTTTATTTTTTTTGGGTTATGTTGTTTTTTTTTTTTTTTTTGTCTTCCCTCCCGCTTTGGGGCCTCGAAAACGCGGGACGATATGGACCAAAATAGCATTTTCGTCCCTCTTTTTCGTGAACTTCAATCAATTTCAGCCTAAATTTGGGGCAAAATCAAAGTAATTCGGCGATTTTCGGGCGCCATTTCGTCCACCCTCTGGTGGACGACTTGGAAATATGCCCCTCTGGATCGACTGCATCTGTACGCCACTGAGTCCGTGTTTTCATGAATAGATTCACACCAGTCACCTGGAATTTTTTATTACTCTCTGATAAATCAATGGTACCACAAATTATGTCATAATCAACCCAAATATTGAATACTTTCTGGCCCCTCCTTGTAGACTTGACACAAACCACATCAATTCAATTTGCATTTCCTGGGACCTTTAAATGATAAGGGTATGTCTATGTCCATGTCAAATAAAGTGGTATCTTAAAGGTGTAAAGCCAGTGATAATGGTAAGCTTTATTTGAAAACTTTTTTTCAAGATGTGGGATATTTTGGTCAATAATATAGACAATACTTTAAAACCTCAAAAGGTTATCACCGATGTCTGTTCCTTCATGGTATGACCCATTCAACTCCTCCAGAAACTGATACATGTTTCAAGTTACTTTATTTTCAAATGATTGTTATGAGTGATGAGGACGTAGAAACGTCGAGAGGGCATCTATGATAGGTTGTGACTGTAATTTGTGGGGTTAAATAGCGTCACAATTATTATGCATTCAATAAATAGTTCGAATAGTTCGAATAGTTCGTCGGAATTTGGAATGGTTACCCACCCAAGCTCTCAATAAACGACTGGCTGCCATTCGGTGGATGCGGAGAATATGTAGTGGTGTTGCGGACGTCGTAGAGAAAAGTTAATGCTCATAGAGGGCGACATGAGATGGACGATGGCAATAGCGGACGGCGGAGAGGTATGGTGGTCGTATTTCTTAGGTGATGCTGGAGTGGTTAGCTGAGAAGAATTTGTTCTCGTGGCGGCATTTGGATATCATCAGTTCGGGTCACTTGTTGAGTAGTCTGCGCTTGTCGGCATTGATGATAGACAGCTTCACGGTGAGACAGAGGTGGCATTTTTTGGTGCCGCTGGAGTACGGTCGGGCGCTGGATACGATTGACCATGTGATGTCGTAGGGTTGATTGTTCTTCTTGAGGTGGAGGAGAGGAATCGCAGCTTTTTCAATACCCTTTAATTTTTTTATCCACCAATTATAAGCTTTATATATTAAGCTATTAATTTGATGTATCATTGTAAGCTCGCTGTTTTGCAAATCACCGCATTGATAAAAAAAAAAAGTACTCCTTTTGCCTGGAACTGGTATATATCCATCAACGTATGCTCTTGACTTGCCTCGCCAAAATTAATGGTTTTACTAACGTTGCTTCAAGGTATAATCAACACAACATTGTATCTTCTGTGTCAATTTAACCGGTAAACGTGTCTTTAATGAGTAATTTATCAATCTCTGCTTTTGATTTGGAGATTTTTCATTTCACCTTATTCTGCCAACGGCCTTTAACCTGTTAAGTGGAATAAATCCCCCTTTTAATTAAGAATCCGTGCCTTTCGGCAGGAAGCCCGTACTAATTGGCAAGATGCAACAGATCTCATTGACTACACTAATCTAGTGTTCTGCTAAGGGGAGTTGGTGATATAATCTGACACAAATTAATTGAAATAAAAAGAAGAGAAAAAATCAACCAAATTATCAAAATGACATCTCTATCTATGATAGAACTTTAATGTAACATCCAGTCTTCATTGATTAGTTGATTAATTCCCTTTGCGATCACTGCATGTTTTTTTTTTAAATATATTTTTGTTGCAGTTTTATATAGTGATTCACCCTCACTTATTATTGTACCCTACCAAAACCGTTTTTGGTTTTTTTTTTTCTTGTGCCTAACATTTAGAAGGCCTATCGTGATTTGCTAAATAGAATGTCGAAAAAAATAGAATCGGAATTTTTTCATGTATGTAACGATTTGTATTGACCCTAACACATCCATAGTGGTCATTACGCACAATTTGATATACATTTGAAGTGACAGTCTCAATTTATTGCAGAGTTATTGGGCTAATTAGCCTAATTAACTCATCATTCATCAACTTTATTAAACAAATTCATTAAAAATACTCTAAACAATAAAACAACATATAGCCCAGGACAGACATTATTAGTGGGTTCCTCCGCTTGTCCTTCAGGATCTTGCGTAAGATTTAGTGTGAGGCCTCATCTGCCGTACGCATACCATGTTTGCGGAAATCTGTTGGTCCCTTTTGTGCAGGCCTCAATTATGGGAATGACAACAAGTCATCTCGATTTATCTTTGGTGTCTTTTTTCTTTAGATGTTTTTCTTTCTTCTTTGGCCGGTTTGTTTTTTATTTATTTTCTCTCAATTTGTTTGAAGGCCCAGTGAGGGTACCACAAAGCGGTTAAGGGCTACTTGGAATTTTTCTCTTTGCTGATCTTTATCTGCCTCTTCGGTGACAACTTAGTTCATACTGCAAGGATTTGCGGACCCACCCAGTGTTTTGCTGTAGTGGGGTGGTGAGACAATGAGAAATTTTAAATATTGGTCGGGGTGTGAGTGACCTTCCTGTACACAAGTAATTTAACAGAACCGTCCAGGTTTTTCTAACAATAAAGGGTAATCCCAGGAAAGGGATGGTTCTTTCGTTTTCTCTTTCTCGTGGTAAACTTGATGGCTTGCCTGTGGGGTCGGTAGAGTTAAGATGGTTGGTTAAGTTGTCGATCTGATCTTCCTTGACAATTTCTATGATGTCGTGTCGACATAACGTCTCCACAGTCTCGGCTTAACATTCCAATGGAGTTGTAGCAATGGCCTGTTGTTCAGAAACCCTCCATAAGAGTTTAGCTACAACTGTAGAAACCGTGGTGGGCAGGAGATATTTGTCCCCTGTAGCCATAGTCCGGAGAAACTAAGTTCTGGTTTTAATCGTCCGGGGATGTGGGCAATAGCTATGAAATATAGTCCCCGGACTAATTATTTATAGGAATGTTAAGTCCTACAACGGGGAATGGAAGTCCGAAGAGGACTATCAGGCCTTGGGAATAAATATCCAAGTCCGACACGGACACCACTCCTTAGGAATTAGTGTCCATTTCCGAAAGTAGGGACTACAAGTCTCTAGGGTTAATGCCCTGTCATGGGTGGACTATCGCTCCTTAGGGTTAGTAGGGTCCATTCCGACCGTGGACTTAGCCTTAGAATTATTGTCCATGCTGAAGTTAGGCAGACTATTGTAGCCGCTTGCCATAGTGGACTGCAGCTCCTTAGTGATCGGGGTCCGATTCCGACGTGGACTATAAGTCCTTGGGGATTATTGTACAGGTTTGTATTTGGGCGGACTCTCATTTCTTAGGAATTAATTCCCTGTCAGGTGACTATATTTTTCCTTAGGGATTAGCGTCCATGTCTTGCATGGACTACAATTCCTACGAAAGTAGTGTCCAAGTCCAAGGGGGAATATGATCCTTAGAATTAATGTCCCAGCCCGACGTGGATGGACTACCATTGGCTTAGTAAATTATCGTCCATGTCCTAGGTACACCCGTTCCCATAGACTGTGGTGTCCAAGTCCGATGAATGTTAAGAAATTCTATTGAGAAATGAACCTACTCTTGATAAACACTAAAAGCAATAGGATTTGTAGCCCTAAAATAATCACCGAGTAAACATTTGAATGACCATAAGCTAAATGATAGTTTGTTTGATTTTCTATTTCTTTCCATAAATCGCCCTATGTAATTGTTACATAAAATTTTCCAAATCCATTGGTGGACCTAAAAGCTTGTAATACATACTTTCAGTGGCGGAGATTCCTGCATGATTTAATTTTTCAGAGGGATGTTCTATCTCCATTCGTGAAGAGACATCCCCGCACAATGAAAGAAGCAGAAATTCTCACTGGTTTCTCATAACTTGAAGAGCAACTCTGATTGCTTTAATTATGTCCCCGCCTAACCCACATGACCCAACGATCCCCTTTGACCTATACTACTACTACATACTACTACTACTCTACTCACATACGGACTACGACAAACTACTACTACTACTACTACTACTACTATCACTACTACTACTACTACTACTACTATACTAACTACTACTAGACTACTACTACTCCTACTACTACTAAATTCTACTATACTCTAAACTTTACTACTACACATACTTCCTACTAGCTACTAGATACTTCTCACATACTACCTACGCACCCTACACCATGCGATACTACATACTACTACTTACACTACTACTCATGGCGGTGGGCGGCGCCAGACCTACTTTTTTCCTGGGGGGGCAAAGGGGGGGGGGGCAAATGTGAAATCTTGGAGGGGCAAAAGTTGAAATCTGGGGGGGGGCAAATATGGAAAATTGGAAATTTTCAAACCAATTTTGCCTGCAAAATCGCTGAATTTTTGGCCCCAAATCACTCACCGAATTTTGCCCCAAATCTTGTCATTTTTCTCTTCGACGGGGGGGGGGGGGGCAAACTGGGGGGGCAGAAAAAAATAATCGGCCGCCACTGCAATACTACTACATAGGCCTACTACTACTACACATTAGTACTACCTACTAGCTACTACTACATAATATAATTAATACATACTACTACTATTCATACTACTTACTACTTTCTTCATCTATGACTGCTACATAACTACTACTACATATACTACTACATACTACTACCACATTCCTACTACTACTACTACTACTACGTTTTACTACTACTACTACGTTTTACTACTACTACTATACTCCTACTCAACACCTACAACTACACTACTACTACTACCTCTCCCCTGGGAGCTAGCAGGCATGGTAACACATCTCAAGTACAAATTGTTTGAGCCTAATATGTTGACAGCCTTACAGGACCCCCTGAAAACGTGATTCGTAAGTGCTGCAAATGATGCCTTAAGGAGATGGGCCAAAGCAAGTTTGTACAGGGGTCAACAGTCTTAATCATGTTGAAAAGTGTACCACATGATGTGTCCTAACCATAATGTTCAGAAAAAGTTAAGGTTTGTACTATCTACAGCCTAAAGGTTTTGAGCGTTATAATCTAAAAACAGCAAAAAATTAATAAAATTTTTGTAATATGTTGTACAGTTGTACAGGGGTCAAATTTGGAAGTTGGGAAACGGTGGGGGGAAAACACAATTTCGCCCAACGTCTTAATTAGTGCATAACGATAGCCAATTTCCCCTAACCGGCTACAGCTGAAAATAAATAATGCGTTAAGTAATAATAATAATAATTGTAATAATAATAAGAAAAACAACCATCATAAATAAGCATAAATTTTAAAATCATTTGTTTTATGCAATTTTGACAAATAGGATATGCCCATATATCTCACGATTAACAAGTTGTCTGCCTCATAGAGTCGATGACTTCAGAGCAAATGCTTAAAATTGATAATACATTCTTGTCCAGAAATTCCAGGGTATATAAGAAATTCCTAACATTGGCACACTAACTTTAGCTACTTTTAATTTTGTTTATGTTCCATTTACTCTTTTGTGAATTTAATTGATTATTATATATTGAATTAATTAAATATATCACATCAGTCTTAAAAAGTAATGTTTTTTGTTAGGGGAAAACGGATTTTCTCGCACCGTTTTGGTTTCACAATTTTGGGATTTTTTAAAAAGGAAATTTGTCAAATTATAGACATTGACAATGGTAGTTTGGGAATGTCGTTTAGGGTGTATTAAGTTTGTGGAAGCCAATGGCATACAATGTAATAATTTTAGCTTCGAGAAAGCTGAACTTATGATGTAAGCCTTTCGCGAATATACCTACATCATGTCTCTTCTCAAACACATCTGAATCTGCAAAATCGGTATTTTACCCTTAATGCCATAAATGTGAAAAAATGTAAATTTACCTACTAGCTGCTACTACTATAATACATTAATATTCATATTGAGGACCACCGAATAAAGATTTATAGGAAGCCATTATAATCATCACAAACGTAAAACACTAAATTAACCATCAATGCTGCACAATATAGGTATTTTGTGTTAACATTTACACTTACGATATTGTGTTTCATTATACCGGAACCTTTGCGTTTACAAGTTTTACAGTGTGGTTACTTCCCAAATAGTCCCATGGCATCAGAGAAAACACTTAAGAACCTCTCAGTGATTTTTAAAAATATTGAAATTTGTCAGGAATGCTTTCAAGTGAAGGATAAATCTGTATAATTCTCATAAGTTACCTTTTCCAGCTGTAGAACTACAGAAAAGGAGAAAACGGCAGTGTTCTCAAGATACGATTCTCCATTCAATTACGTGTTGGTAAGTAAGTGTCCTCTTCGAACAATAATGACTAAAATCTCTGAGCCTGTCTTAGTTAGGTTGCTTCTGGTCTTTCATTTGCAGGGTATGTTATGATACCTGTCACTTGTTAACATACATGCAAAAATCTGATTTTGATGAGTTTTTTTTTTCGATTTGCTGATTTAGCAAATACTGAAGTGGTCTTTAATAATCTCAATACATCCAGACAATAATGTCAAAATGGTAAATTGGTCAGTTCCTAATTGTATTTTTATATATTTGTTATTTAATAATTTAATTTGATCATTTATTTAAAAAGATAAAAAAAACAAGTGAAAACATTTTTTTTTAGGATCGAGAAGTGTTCCCAATAAAACCAATAAATTTGCCTATAATTTTCTTGATTGTTATATTGGATTTATGTAGAATATACAGACATTCTTCATAATCCACAACGGCATATATCCAACTTAAAACGGTAACGTGCATGATTAAGAGAATTATTTTGCTATTGCACAAAATTTCCGTAAAAATGCAATATTTTCTTCTCACTCACAGATACTTTCCTTTGCAGTGTATTGCAAGGAATCTCGGTGAAACTGATCCCGAAAAGGGATCGTTCTAATTATCAATAATAGCAAATTAGCTTCACCTTTGGTCTATGCCAAAGAATGACTGGGTGGTGTTAATTTGAACTTAATCATAATGCAATTCAACCCAAACTCCACAATGAGAACCAGTGCTCCGCTCAATATCATAGTGTAATGCAGTTTTCGTATACCGTTCACATACTCGTCATAAAATGATTTATTATAGGCCTATACGGCGTGCCAGAAATTGGCTAAAACCAATAGTCATATATATTTCTATTTTTACAACGAAATATTCCAATTGGCCAATCCAATTTATTAATTTCCATAAAAAACACAATACACCGCCTGACATCAAAACAACACAAAAACAACTCATGGAGAAGTAGGCAGAAACCCGTTAGGCCTGAGAAAAACCTACCCCTTAAAATACAAATAAATAAATACCATAAATGGAAACTTGGAGTGTGAAAGAAATATATAAAGACGAATCCCAGAAATTTGGGAGAAATCCATAATGTGTGTGAATATACCTCAAGAGGACTTCATATTGCGAGATTCAGGTTCCGTGTTTAGTAATCCCGTCCCGTTCAAAAAAAATATATTTTATTTAATTTGAAATAGATAAAAAAAAAGTGAAAAACATATTTTTAGGTCCAACTTATGAAACATTTCTTTGTGAAGTAAAATTTTCATATAGGCCCTTTGCTTTTCATATAGGCCCTATTTTCATTGCTTTTTTCTCAAAGACAATGCAATCATGACCTGCATTGACCTAATATCCAATAAATGTGAGAAAATGTTAATTTCCCTTAAATAGCCATATAAATTTTCTGCACACTTTACTCAGTACAAAATAACGTTGATTAAAAGCTGACTTGAAGATACTATTAGATAGATATGAAGGAATTAAATATTCTAATAATTATTTTGGCTAAATTAAAATTATGGTTATTTGCACGTGGGTATTACCAATTACATGACAAGGTTTAGTGTGTTAGAGATATCGATACCAATTTTCAAAGTAATGCAACTTCCATTTAATTCCAAATTGATAAAAAGACTCACAATCTTGTGACATTTTTAATCAAGTAACTCTAACCACCCCACTTCATCACTTGGGTTCATTGTATCATGTTTTGAATTCATATGCGAATGCTCCAGCATGTGCGTTTCCTTTATTTCCTTCTTTTTCTATTTGTGTGATTTATAATTGATGTCTTGTTGTTTGTTGTTGTGTGCATGTGTGTGTGGTGTGTGTGTGTGCCGTGTGTGCGTGTGTGTGTGTGCATGTGTGGGTGCATTGTGTGGTGTGTGTGTGCGCTGCATGTGGGACGTGTTTGTGGTTCCCTTTACTTAAACACTCATCTTACAAAAATCACATTAATTAAAAAGCTAAAACAAAATTACACAATAGCTCACCACTTTACTTTTGTGAGATTTTGTGAGATCATGTGATCAAGGTTTTAAGTAATTCATTGCACATGTTTACTGTGAAATTCTTCCTATGTGTAATGAGGTACGATCGTGGCACCGAACTGAAATTAAAAAAGTCTTATTAAATTACACTGAAAATGTTGGTCTTCAGGACAATAAAAAGTTAATCTGTACGTGGACAATCATACAGGGCTAGGTGATCCGAGTGCACATTACTTCACAAGTCTGGCAGTTAAAATATATAGTTTGATGGAGACGAAAACAACTGTGACACAGTTTGGTATGTGTTCCGAAAAGAAAATTCAATAACTTACCTGTATTCTTACGCAGGACGTCTAATGCTGCGCTTAAAAAAAAAAAAAAACATCTCTACTAGGACTCACGACACCTGGTTCATTCCTCGAAAGTCAGAGAGACCTTACCGCTAGACCACGGAAGGCGGCGTTTGACAACAGCTTTCTGTTTTTTTATCAGTTATCACCTCTTATTCACCTCTGTATCATTCATACCTATGTGCATAATCATACCGTGATATACCGTGACTACATTCCCGGGGACCATGGTTACCTTCACTGGTGTAAAAGGACTGAGTCCAGATTCATCGAAACTGATCGAAGGTTCTTGTGTTTAGAGTGGTGTCCAGCTTCCAGTCTAGATCTTATGACATTGAAGTGGATTCTTCGAGGGCGTGTTGTTAAGGCGAGACCACATCGTGGGAGTTAAAGACTTCATCCTCCTCTACAACAACTTCAGCTAAACCTTCTGCGAGATCCTTAGAATACATGTGTGCTCTGTGCCCCCAACCAAAGGACTGAGTATATCGGCTAAAGCTCTGGAAGTCTGGTAACCTATCGTACCCGTGTAAGGCTACAATAGGGCGAACTTTGTTGCTAGGTTTGTGGTTTTAGGTTTTCCGTAAATCCGCGGTTTATTTCAGCTGTGGGATATAGATAAGTCGTATTGTTCCTTGTGATCTTATATTTTCCTTCTTGAGCCTACTCAAGATAGCTACAAGGTCCCTGTGGTATCGCTGAGTGGGATCTGAGGCAAGTTGTCCATAGACTCTCGTCATCGCTCAACTGTCAGACAACTTTTGTCATATTCAGTGGCTTCCATGATAACAGTAGCTTTACCCTATCCTCTGGTAAGATGAGCACTGATTCCATTCCATCGTCTCGTTTTGATCGGCTGTACAACGCGCCCTTTCGTCTTTGGAGAGTTAGGTTTGGGTAATTTGGCGCTACGTACGCAGCGGCCATTTCAGATCGAGGGCGGGGCGGCTTCATTGTTGGAAAGTTTCTTGCACGCTAGTTCCGTAGCACGATGTAGTCCTCATAGGGGATGCGTTGGGCGACCGGTGCAAATTCAGGCCCTTTTGCGAGCACACCTCTCTTGTGGTTGGTTCATTTGTGTTTTGACAATTGACAACCCATTTTCTTTAATTGCTTCACCGCCTAACTCATCCACATTATTCCTTCTCGTTTTTGGGGCGCATAACGCTGTTGTAGACTCTCCATCTTTTGTTGATGGCCGCCATTTTGTTTTACGAAATTCATTTCACATTTCCGCATCACATGATCAGTCACCGACTCACCGTGTGTTGTGGCAACCGCGAATTTAAGTGCCTTCCAAACGACGAAATTTTTATCTTTGTAGTGTCCATTTATTATTAATGACACGGATTCTCTCTCCCCACAATTTTGTTGTCTAGCTTTTTTGACAATTTCCTTTCGTTTCGCGTAGTATTAATGGGGCACGTTATAAGCTGGAGGCTGCGGGGTGTAATGTTTAAATCTTTGCATCGGATAAACACAAATGATTTCTGTGCCAGCAATTTTCTTGCCGATATTTTCCAAGTCACGTACTTGTTTGACTATGTTCTGTCCTTATCCTGTTCTTATATCTTTGAAGAGGTTATCAGGTTTGGGTAATTCAATTAATAAAAATATTCATTGTAACAAAACCCCGTTTCGACTTCACATGATGACGGTTTCGCGTCATCTTCAAAGATAATTAGGCCTATTTAGGAGTAGATACGACTTTTGTTGGACTATACGGGATCGTAGTTGTTTTGTGTTTTTTTTTTCTCAAAGCGCGAAGTTTTTTTAAAGTGTTAAATACAAAATTAAAACAAATCTCCCATTTTTTTGGACAAAATGCATTTTTATTTTGTAACCAAATTCATGCTAATTGTGACATAAACTCATATGTAATGTAGTTAACCACCTTCGTCAAATCAACATTACGCTTAGTGTAATCATATTCCAAAAGTAAATTGATACACCTCTTTGACATATGATTTCATATAGTCTCAATTTATTGCAGAGATTCAGTGGCGTAAATTCTGTTTGACATTGGGGGTGATGGGGTTGAACTAAAATTTATGAATGAAACAGGTTTTTCTGAAAAGATCCTTTATCACATGTGCGGGGGAAGCGCGCTAAAAATTTTTTGCCATTTAGAATCTAAAATCCTTAAATTGTAATTGCAGCTAGAAAACAAAATGCGGCGCGGGAACCGCGCGGAAATTTACCAATTTTTAAGCTATTATTGTAAAATATGAGTTTATTTTTGGTCAAAACACATGAACAGCATCAACATTGGGGGGGGGGGGATGATCCCATTGACCTCCCCCTCTCCCCAAAATATTGGGGGGGATATTCCCCCCATACCCCCCGGATTTACGCCTATGGACTCTGTTGTGATTTGGGAATAAACGTGCAGCGGTAAACAGCTACAAGCCTCATTGCCGTTGCTAATGTTTCGCAGTGGTGATGGCTGCCTATGCATAGACTTTAGCTTACTGGAGGGTACTGCTGGTCAGTAGTCTACCATATTCTAAAGCAAATAGCAGCTTTCTTGATAAGTAATTATTCACCACTCTATTTATTTTTGTTTGTTTCTTTTATCTTTCTTTATCTTTAACTCGTCTTCAGGGGAATTCTTTATGAGTCGCAATCAAAACGTTCGAAAACTGCTAGAATAGCCACCGAGCTCATACATGAACCAGCTTACGACGGGCATGCCCAACTATTCGGTTTATTAGCATGCCATTCACATACTACATTATTCCCACTTGTTACCTTTTTGTACTGTAACATTGTAAGAATATTTGATAACAAAAACTCTCTGTGAACTGCTCGTGCGGTTTTCGTTACGCTAATTGGGCTAGAGTTCAAATTACACTACTGAAATTTGAGTTTAATATATATACCAAACCCAGGGGCATTTCAATGACCGAATGCAACAATATCTTTTTTTGGAATTTCACACAAATAGACAATTAACAGTCAGTAATCATTTTCTTATTTATACACTATACACTCCAAAACAGTGTTTTTTTAGATTTGGTAGTACATTGAGACCTGCCTTTGGAGCGTTTCGAAAAAAAGACACGATTAGAAATTAAACATTCCAATCGGATTGAAAATAGTAATTCATTGTCAAGGTTTGGTATCCACCAGGCAAATCCAAAATATTCGCTCGCTGGTTAAAAAAAAAAATTGTGCATGAAGACATTAAGCAAACCTCCGCCATTCCAGAAAATCTTATTCAAAACTCGAAATCGTCAAACCTCTAGCAGCTTAAAAACAAGTGGAAATAATTGCAGGGGGGTTCAAGAAATTGAATTTCCCGTGTCGTGCCACAAAGTCGTAACTGGAGATCGTAGCCTTTCGCCGCACGAGACGGAAAATATGTAGATACGTCGTTTATTTTAAAAAAGTGTATAGGACCGTAAAAATCTCCCAAAATTTTGGTCAAAAGTGCATTAAATTTTTTAGCAATTTGATGCTAATTTTGGCAAAAAAAACCATTAACAACATATAAAAAACGTAGTTACGACCCTTTTCCACTCAATATTACGCTCATACTTAATTAATTACAAAGTAAATAATACGCAATAATTTAACACATTTTCAAAGTATAAGGCAACAATTTTATTGCAGAGTTATTAGGCTAATTAGTGTGTAGTTACGCCATTTGAATTAGCCATTACTTCTTAATTAGTCGACCTAAGTGTGAAATAAAATATTTATGATATATTTAAAAAAAAAATACATTTTCATTGTGTGTAAGAATTGTTTTCATTCGAAAAGTCACAAAAGAATGAAACACAAAAATGTTTCTCCTGTAAAATCATGAAAATGTAGATACGACTTTGTTGCATTCATATAATATACAGGGTGTCTCAGAAAGAACGTTACCCTCCAGAAACGGCCATTTTTGCTTACTTAATCAATTCCTATCCTTGTTTTAGCTTTATATAATGAAAATATGTACTATTTGGAACATATGGTGAAAACAAGAAAGAAAACGGTGAAAAAATAACCAAACAATGACTATTCCCTAAAAATGATGCAAACCTACTTTGTCGACGGCAGAGAAACATGTACATTGTAATTCTTGCGGATTTGAGCACACATAAGTCAGATTTAATTAATTTGTTCACATGTAATGCTTAAAAAGCACCCTGAAAACATGCACCTTAATTATGTCTTAAGAATGAATTGACCTAAATCCCTTCACCCGTCTCCCATCATAATGCAAATATGAATTTGGTTAAATAATGGCATTGGGCGTTACTCCTACAATGGCATATTCTACTGAACTGCCCTTGGGTTGTTAAAGGACCTCGGTCATCGTGAATGGGTAAAGTTTTCCATCGAAGTAGGGTTCCCATTAAGATGGCTATCACGGGGAACAGAGAACAAAAATCTGGAGAATGACAAGACTCTTATACAAATGTGGAAGGAGAGAGATATGGTCGTCAAAGAACAGAACAATCAGCCGTGAATAATGCTGCAGTGCGTTGAGAACTCACCCTAAAACATGATAAACTCTGAACCAGCAATGAACCTTAGAATTTGAGAGTATTATTTGCAAGGAGGGTCTTAAACATTTTTATGTTGGGGGTATTTGCATCCATGGTTTCCTCTGCTAATGCAAGCCGTGGACAAAGTAGGTTTGCATCATTTTTAGGGAAATAGTCATTGTTTGGTTATTTTTTCACCGTTTTCTTTATGGTTTTCACCATATGTCAAAGAGTACATATTTTCATTATATAAAGCTAAAACAAGGATAGGAATTGATTCGTAAGTAAGCAAAAATGGCCGTTTCTGGAGGGTAACGTTCTTTCTGAGGACACCCGTGTATATATATATATATATATATATATATATATATAAATTACAAAGTATAAGACATCGGGAAAGGCAACCGTTACTCTGAGTTTCACGGTCATACCTTCACTTACGATCACTGGGTATCCGATCTTAGATCGGATGATGACTTTCTTAGTCGTGTCGGAACCATAGGGACATGATGTTATATCCGTGCCCATGCATGGTCACGCATGGGCATTTCCAGCATGGTCTGTACTTTTCCAAAGAGTCGAGAGTGTTCAACCACTACGAGTAGTGGGGGCGTAATATAACATCATAGTAAACAGTTTTATTTACAGGTAATGTAAATAATACTGTTTGATAGTCTAGTGTTTATGCTTTCCGGAATGTTTTTAGAACAGAGGGCGGGTAGTTGGCTGCTTTTCCTTTGTGCACGTACTGCATTTGTATTGTTCGGCTTGGTGTAGGGTTGGCCGGCTCGCATGTCTAAAGTGATGTCCAGATAGTTCACAGATTTTTTGTTCGCTTCAATAGTGATTTTGAGTCTCGTTGTTAGAGAATATATTGCATATATCTTTCCTTATTTTGTTCAACTTGCCTGGGAGTTTTGGAGCATACGGCAAGACCATCGTCTCTATACGTCCCACGTTGTTGATTCAATATATATATATATATATATATATATATAAATTGGGGGATGGGGACGCGCGCATTCTTTGAGGCGGAGATTAGGACAAAAAATAGAACAGATTAAAATGTATACATATCAAAAACGTTTAATTTGTGGTCATTCTGCCCAACTGGAGAAAGTTCTGAACGTCTGTTGAGAGTGCTGTCTTTGGGGGGCCATCATAATGTGTAATTTTTCGGCGAGGCATAAGTTGCAAATGATAGACATTCCGGAATAGCTGTCGCTACTCAGAGTTTCACCTCACATGTGATCATCAGGCGGATGATCGAGATGGGTGGATGCGCTTAGACAGACCATTCCAGAGTTGTCTATACTGAAAGACAGTCCCAGAGTGCTCAACTGTTACAAAGTAACAGGGGCGTTAAATATCATCATAGCTACAAATTCCAGACTAACTACCTTTTGAGTAAGAGTGCTGAATCCATAATGGAAGAGCTTATAAAAATGTTGGTCAAATGATAGACATTCTGGAATAGCTGTCGCTACTCAGAGTTTCACCCTCACATGGATCATCAGGCGAATGATGGAGATGGGTGTTGTTGTTGTTGTGTTGGTTTTTGAATGGCGCTTTCAGCTGATAGGGCTATGTGCGCCAGACACAAATACGATGTGAAATACAATTACGTAATTCTAATCATATGTGTAGACAATGTAGAACAGTTGGTACTGCATGAACGCTGCAAGTTGCATCTCAAAACAATAGAAACGGTATCTTTACGGAGCCACCAGCCTGTTTTCCAAGATTTCTCCAAGCCTCAATTTTCCTCCAAGCTCCAAAGTCGCTGGAAATCCACGCGTCATTAGTGCTGGTAGAATAACGCTGGTCAATCGAGGTATCAGCCAATACCCATTTGTCCCCGTTAGTTCACCCAGGCTGTCTCCGGCCTCGTATCCAAGCTCGAGTAGCTGGGAACTAGACCGTCCCCAGCCTCGTCGTCCATTGCTCGAGTAACTGCTGGTATAACCAAGCTGTAAACCCATGCTGGAACGACGCTGGTAGGCCTATAAATTCAGAACATTAAACCGTGCTGGAACGACACGGGTAAGCCTGGGCTATCCGTCTGGTACCACGTGGAGGTGGGGTTTGGGCTGCCCGCGAACACATACTACACCGGTTCTACGGGCCTTACCACACATGGAGATGGGTGGATGCGCTTAGACAGACCATTAGAACATAGTTACCTATATTCTACGGTGTCAGCAGCATGCCAACGCATTCCAGAGTTGTCTATACTGAAAGACAGTCCCAGAGTGCTCAACTGTTACAAAGTAACAGGGGCGTTAATATCACCATCCTTTGATATAATGTCCACTGTAACTAGCAGGTGTAAGTTGACCATCATCCATGGCATGAATGAGGGGCATGCTGAATGGGTTGAAATTAAAATTCCACGCTAAATCAATTGAAACATCGAGTCCGATAGCAGAGAAAAATCAATTCTATACTCCATGAAAGCATTCAAGTCAACGTAGCGTATTTACAGGTGAATTAATCTCAGAACACTATGACTAAATTCGTATTTGCTTCATGGATTCAATGTAAAAATGCGAGGTGCTGTTAAGCTTTTGAGCACACAGTTGTTTTGGATAGACGGCCACAAAACAGTCGTGGCACTTTCTCTTTTTTTTTGTAAAAATGATGCCCACAGAAAAGACCCGATCATCTTAGTTCGTGTATGAAACAGTTGAATCGGGCTACATATTTTCTTTTACTGCCTCCTCTCCCAACTAATTCGAACGCTGTCCAAAACTTTTCCTCTGGTGACACGATGGTTGAATCTACTATAGTAAGTGGCTTTACCAAGAACAGAAAATCATCCATTGGACTATGAAGTATTCACCTCCAATCTAGAATACAGACACTTGTAGGAATGCTATATATTCTGGCTTATCAAACTTGTCAAAGGAAGTGTCAAACTGGTCCAATACGCTATTTAAACCGTAAGAAAACTTGTCCTGTTTGTTAAGATAACCCAAGATAACGCAATCAAGTGTTGAAAACACATTTCCGGACACGCGCTGAGGGAGGAATTTTCTGGCGCTTTTGACACCAAAAGGAAATCGTCTATACTGTTTTGTAAGAACTACATTTGGAAAGCTGCTGGGAAATATCTAGCTGATAATGCTACTGAATTAATCATCAAAGCAAATAGCAAGAGGATCACTGTCAGCGCTTTATTTCGTGATTCTACCACCTTCTATTTATTTATGGTTCACTAGATAAACTTGAGAGTCGAAAGCGCTTGATTCCGATTTGTGTTTTTGTGTTAAATGCAAATGCTTGTGTCACTGTACTGTTATTTTCGAAAATACAAAAGTGTGGATTTCCTTTAGGGACGATTGAATTTGCAGTATTATACACTTAGAATGAGAAAGAGAAAAAAACACAACAAAAACAAAAGTCCAATCACTATAGTGACTATCAATTAGATCGTTCCTTATCGTGTACAAGATTCGACTACTTGGACCGATTTAAGCAAGAATCTCGTATTATAAATTTAAAGTACTGGTTTATCAATTTGGTTCATCGAAAGAAATTTTATCAACCATATGTTGTTTTAAACAGGCGAGTTCAATAGGCGACGAAACGATCCACCACGTATCTTAATTTTTTTTAAATGTATTGACAATGTAATTAGTGACTTTCGCTCCAAACATATGTTTTATGAATCTCCTATTATAATTTTAAAGTACTGGTTTATCAATTTGTTTCATGGAAAGAAATTAATACACAAGAACTGCGATTTACAATAGGCGACGAAGCGATCCTTCATATACAGAGACACGTATTTTAATATTAAAAAGTGTATTTGCAATGAAATGTGAAGTGACTTTCGCCCCAAACATAAATGTTAGAAGCAATAAGTTATCCCTAACTTCTAGGTGTTATGGATGATTTGTTGCAATATCCTAAATGCGTCTGAATCCTCATTTTAGATGTTCCAAAGATTTTGTTTTAAATCCTATAATAAGCAATCACACATTTTAAGAAAATAACAAATTCTGAGAAAATACCTGGAAACGATTTCCCCATTTTGACAGTTTACATCTCAGTCTATTATTAATATAATACATTTGAGATATAAGTATCTCAATTTCTTTTTGGACTACTAGTTGTAGATCCAGATTCAAATATGTACAAAGCTGATAATCTATCACAAACACATTTTAAATAGAAAACGAAATATTATATTCCTGATATTTGCTGAAGACTATGGCCGATACCAGGCAACGCCACTGTTTTAAAATTAATATCCCGAGAATTTCAACGAGGTAGGTTTTGAAAGCACACAGTGTTAAAATAACCCCAAGTGTGTATGTGTGTGTTTGTGCATTTGTTTGTTAGGGTGTCTCAAAAGGAACCCCTCAAAGCGCCATCTATTTCACATAAGAGAAAAAGTCCCCCCTAATACACTCTCAAAAGTGTATTTCGTTGTTTCCGACAACCGTAAAATCCTTGCAAAATACGACATATTGACCGAGTTTATGGCCAATTGAAAATTGGCCAATTCGCAATCCAGAGGATGCTGGTTCGAATCCCGCTTCAGCCAATTAATTCTTCACTATCGTTTAGTTTATAATTGTTCTTCAATCAGAGTGCATCAAATATGATCCAGTTAATGTACAAACGCCGTTGTTTTTCCCATCCGTATTTTCTTAAGTTATATATATATATATATATATATATATATATTATATATATATATATATAATATATATATATATATATTATATATATATATATTATATATATATATAATTCCGAGGTTGTTATCGTATCAAATTTCGTATCTTGATCACTTCGTGGTATGGACGGCATTACGCTTTGAACTCTATGGTTGTAAAAATGGTTTGAAAAACGGGAGCGCTCTTCAAAAATGTGCTATCATTGCGTTATTTATTGCTTTAATTCACGGTTGCATTTACCGTAAACACTAACTAATTATAAAACCTTTGATAATAGTCACTGTAACTAGAAAGGATTTATAGTGGACCATCCAGGATTTGCTTGTCTCCACTAAGTTATTGTTATGTAATTGGCTTACAAAAACAATACACATTTGGACTATGTATTATTCACCTCCAATGTAGATGAATATATTCTGGCTTATCAAACTTGTCAAAGGACGTGTCAAAAACTGGTCCAAGACGCTACTAAGCCGGTAAGAAAACTTGTCCTGTTTGTTAAGATAACGCAATCAAGTGTTGAAAACACATTTCCGGACACGCGCTGAGGGAGGGATCTTTTGGCGCTTTTGACACCAAAAGGAAATCCGTCTATACTGTTTTGTAAGAACTTCATTTGCAAAGCTTGCTGGAGATATCTAGCAGATAATGCTATGATTATCATTAAAAGCAAATAGCAGGGGAATCGCGGTCTGGCTTGTATTTTCGTGATTCCACCACCTGTCTATTTATTTATGTCACTAGATAAATTTGAGAATAAAAAAACGCTTGATTGCGATTGTCGTTTTTGTGTTAATGCAATCGTCGTTGGGTAGGAAAAACATCATATGTGATTTGACCTCTAAGAGCAAAACCTCATCTGTGCATTTGCGGTAATACTGACAAAACGACCTGTTTTGCGATAGTGGTCGTTTTGGCAAATCTCGCAAATACTTACGTGGGGTGATCCCGCTGCTAATGGAAAATGTTTTTCTCACTGCAAAAAGGAGATATTGTAAAAGCCGTATCTGAAAGTCTTAGCTTTGAATACTTTTTTCATTTGACTAAAAATCCGACTCTTGTTCCCGAGATACGACGATCAAAGGATCGAGGCGACAAAAAAAACTTTGGCCAAACGCATTTGTCATATACTTTGTATTATTATGATTTCAACCATGATAATTACAATATTTTTTTTCAAAAATAATTAGAGCTGTGGGTTGTGTTTCTTTTTAAAGTCTTGCATTGAATTGGGTTTAAGTAAAATGATAACATTAATAATATCCACTTCTTTAACATAACTGCAATACATTTCTTATGTATTTCTTTTATTTCTCACACCTGCTATATTTAGACCAAAATTAATTTTAAACAAATTAATACAAGCAATTAATGCCTCTTTTTTCAAAAACTTTGATTAAAAATTATGATAATTACTACTACACGTAAACAATGCAAAATAATGACATAATTCGTATAAATAAGTGGGCCCTCAACTGTTGCCCAACTTAAAGGCCTATATCTCAGTTCGTAAAAAGCGCAAAATAGGATTTTCAACAAACGTAACAGAAAACGAAAATGGTATAGGAATGAACTTTGCCAGATGTTGAGATAATACTAAGCTCTAAGAAAACCATCGTCTTCCGATTGGGCATTTCCCCTTCGTTTTTAAGTATTCATTAAAACGTTGCTTATTGGCTGGCTCACACGTTGCCATGGCAACGCAATTCAAACTCCGAGACATGGTTTTTCCTCTGGAATGTCCCGCGACATTCTCCCCAACCCCATTAATGTACTTCAAATGGTGTTTGAGTTCCGTTTGTTTGTTCAAAAATTTAGCCAATCACAGGCCTTCATGGTACTACCATGGCCCAAAGGGTGAAAATATACCGATTTGAAGCTCCTGTCAAGGCCTACAATGGTGGTATATGATATGTATAGGTGACGTTTTGAGAAATATCTGAAATCGCTCCCGGAAATTTCCCCGAAATAGCGGGATAACCCGTCCCTTAAAATAGATCTTACTTACTTCTTTAAACATCACCTCATCATTTCCACCAACTTTGAATTGACCAAACACGGACCATAGGGTTGGTTTGTACATGTTACCGAAGTTGCCACCTGAGTTATGCATTTGACCTTTCAAATTACACAGGAGGTTTTTTCCTGCCAGCGACGAAATGCTTGTATCACTGTACTGTTATTTTCGGAAAAAAGTGTGATTGTTTTTTCAGAGTCGATTGAATTTCCAGTAATATACAGTTAGAATAAGAAAAAGGGGAAACAAGCATACAAAAGAAAAGCAAAAACATACAAACACGCATCCACACACAAAAACAATATCAAGAACAAAAAAAACACTTCAACATTAACAATAGCACCCCCCCCCCAAATATTATTATTATTACCTGGGGCAAGTGGACCATATTAAATGAATCAAGACAAATTTGGAATGTTTTATTTTCGACATTATGTTCGACACCAATAATCGAGTGAACATGAGTCATTATTTAATTTGCCCCTACTTTATGTGATAGTTACTTTCTTTTATTTTTTCTATTTACCCAAAGAATTAAGTTCAAAAGACATGTATTATCCACTTCAGAATTACGATGTTTCTGTTTATTTGCGCTTCGGCGGCCAGAACGGGTGAAAGCTTCTGGCTATTACGAAATCGACCAATCGAATGGTTGATTTGTTGTTAAAAACATGCTCTTTATTAAAAAGACCATAACTCTTCATTCATTGGGAAACGTTAATCGATAGTACCAGACGGGAGTAAAATTTCCAATGTTTTTTTTTTTTTGTTTTTTTTTTTGTTATTATAACATAACTTTAAGATCGAGATGAAAAAGAATTATTTTAATTAACTCAGCAAATTTCTTTTACGCAAATCCTTGATTCCCAAGACAAGTTATATCGCATCCTGAGACCTCTCTCCGTGTATAACACAATTCCCCATACTTTGCACGTTATGCATTTTAAAATACGTAAATAATCTTGAAAAAGTTCAGGGATTATTTGGTTCTTACGTAAAGATGTTAAGTCCAATCACTATAGTGACTATCAATTAGATCGTTCGTTATCTTGTACACGATTCGCCTACTTGGACCGGTTTAAGCAATAATCTCATATTATAATTTAAAGTACTGGTTTATCAATTTGTTTCATCGAAAGAAATTAATAAACAAGTACTGCGATTTGCAGGCGACGAAGCGATCCATCACGTATCTTAATTTTAAAAAAAATGTATTGGCAATGTAATGTGAAGTGACTTTCGCCCCAAACATATGTTTTATGTTTAAGCAAGAATCTCCTATTATAATTTTAAAGTACTGGTTTATCAATTTGTTTCATGGAAAGAAATTAATACACAAGAACTGCGATTTACAATAGGCGACGAAGCGATCCATCATATACAGAGACACGTATTTTAATATTAAAAAGTGTATTTGCAATGTAATGTGAAGTGACTTTCGCCCTAAACATAAATGATAGAAGCAATAAGTTATCCTATAACTTGTAGGTGTTATAATAGATGATTTGTTGCAATGTCCTGAATGTGTCTGGTTATACCTTTGTTAATATTGAAATGGCATTAAGAATCCTAATTTTAGATGGTGCAAAGAATTTTAAAAAAAATACTATAATTTTAAAAAAAATCACAATTTTAAAAACAAACAATTCTGAGAAAAATATCTGGAAACGATTCCCCCATTTTGACAGTTTACATCTCAGTCTATTATTATTATTATACATTTCAGATATAAGTAGCTCAATGCCTTGAGGTTCAAGGCACTTTTTGTATGTCCAGATTCAAATATGCACAAAGCTGATAATCTATCACAAACACAGGTTTAAATAGAAAACGAAATATTATATTCCTGATATTTGCTGAAGTCTATGGCCGAGACCAGGCATCGCCACTGTTTTAAAATTAATATAATTTCCAACGAGGTACGTTTTGAAAGCCCACAGTGTTATGGCCAAATGAAAATTTGTACCACTTTTTCATTTTATGCACGGATTGTTACTGTTTGAGTTATTTTACTGTGGGATCACGGCGGCGACTCAAAGGCATGTCCCATTCCAACAACACGGTTTGGGAAAAGTTCTTGCAAACGATTGTTGGCTACGATGCTTCGATGACATGTTACCCCATCTTAGAACTTCTAAGATCTTGGAATTTCTAATAATTGAAACTAACCTTTCAATATCAGAATTGACTTTTGTCGCAAGAACAAAAGAAACCATAAACAAATGTACTTGGAGAATGTGTATTGTGTAAAGGCAACTAAAACAGTAACACTCCGTGGATAAAATGAAAGAGTGCTAAAGATTTTCAATCGGCCATACACGGTCAATGTGCGATTTTGTTCGTTGTCTGAAATCTAACGAAATGCATTTCTCAGATGTGTATTGATTTGTATGGTTTACTTTTTCTCTCTCTCTCTTTTCAGACACCCTGTAGGATCCTATATTGTCGAACATCAAAGTCTGATTTACTTGCGTTGCTTCTGTCCATTTTCCTTACAAAAGACGGCTTTGAAATAGTTCATAGACGCTTAGTATGAGAATAAATGTGATTAGATAATAATCATACATTATTGCCACTGCATGGTGCTTGTGTTCTTAGAATGGTGTTGGGTTGATTCATTTTATAGGCATTTAAAGGCAGGCGTGTGCTGTTGATTAGAAGCGTTACTGCAATGAATTTCATAAGGATGGGTTAGTGTGGTTATTAAATACAAATATAACGATTATTAAATAGGTTAACATTGTTTAATGATGCATATTTTCGCATCTGTGCATTGGCATAATCAATGGCCAGCGCGCTCAGTTTGATGAGGAATACTGCCGCAAGCCCTCCGGGGCGGGAGGTGGCAAATTGATAGTATGGACAAAAAAGGACGTAAGTGTATTGACTTTGCATATGCACCGAAGCAACAATATTTAGGTAGTGGACTTTAAGGGGGGTTTATGGGTCGAAGCAGTGATTTTAAATGATTTTTAAATTTCCTAAATAGTGGTATATACATGTTTACTATGCATTAGTGTACCATGTCACAAAGTTTAAAAATCCATGAAAATTTTTGCTTTGGTTTGCTGGTAGACCCCGTGTAAGGCCTCTGAGTGCTAAACACTAGACGAAGAAACATAAATAACTAAACATGCTATGGGGACGAAACTTGGGTAGACATCTGATGGATGTAATACGGAGTGAAACATGAAGCCGGATTTTAATAACGGTGCCTGCAACAGGCAGTTGACCCAATCGAATAATTATCATGCGCGTCGTAATTTGACTTGGGACACATTTTGAAACAGCGGCCTTTATGGTTCACTCGGCCTATATTGCTTCATATGTGTGCCAAATTTCATGTTCATAGCATGTAGAGTTTTCTAGTTACGTTCGTTCTCGTCTGGTAAGTTTGCGTATTTTACCGAAAGGAGTTATAGGCCTAGAAACATTTTGACAAAATGAGGGCGCTTTTGATGTGAATATGGAATATTTTTTAAATTTCATTTTATACTGCATTATCATAATTATTAATGAAGGACTCATCGAAATAGCTGCATCCATTGTCCTGTAATAATTGTTAAAATAATTTTCTTAATATTTTCTTTTTTAAAATTATTCAAATACATAAAAATCACTTACCCAGTGACATTTAATAATTAAATTATGGAAAGGCATAATATAAGTATTTATATACTTCAAATTAGCCCAAAATGAATGTGTTAATAGTTCATAAATAATATCGTTTAAAATATCTTAATATAACCCTTTGACTTTTTCACATGATAAAAAATAGGAGAGGCTGCATTTTGGCAAATTTTTTCAGCCGTTACACTACTGACTTGATCAGCCATATCTGGGCCCCGACTGTCCGATTGCGCTGCGAACTAAACAAGCTTTTGTAGATTACAGTCTACACCATTTAGCATTGCATTATTCCTTTTCTGGCTTCTTAGACCCTTTTTCTCCTATTCCGACCCCTACCACCCCCCCTTTAAGGTAATATTATGGACGTTGTATTGAACCCGTTTTTTTATCTAATATACACCACCCTCTCTCGCCCCCCCAAAAAAAACACGTTATTATTTATTCATCACAAAAGGGGTAAGGATGTTGTGTTAAAAATGCATACGGACTATCTGTAAACAATATTCCACAGTTGAAGAACAAATTCACTACGCAGTACATGACCTAGACCAGGTACCTGAATTTTTAAACACTTGAATTTACACTTTGAATGTTATAGTGTCGATGGTTCCTACTGGGAAAATTGTACTTGTGAATTTTCAAGTTTAAAAGAGGTACTGACTAGTACAAATACTTGAAGTTAGCGCGTTCATCTCATTTGAACAGGAGGAAAACTATGTGAAGAAATAGGTTCATTCACACACCTAGATATAATAAAACCTCATAAGAAACATCCTAAAATTGGAAATAAATTCACTGACTGATATTTAATTTGACACCTTGTTTTTTCTTATAATATTCAAACGCATTGCTGATTTGCCCGTTATATCATAGAATATGGAGGGTGGTACACAGGCGAAAACCATAAACAGTTAAGTGGGTTTTACTCAAAGTCCTTGTTTAAATACACAATACATCTAAGAGTTCACCAGCATCTCGTACTGTCGGCAGTGTGCAGCATCATAAGGAACCCTTTTTTCTTTCATCCCAACCGAAGAGGGGGGATGGATTGATCCCATGTCACAAAAAAACGCAAAACGAATACGATCTAAGGCTTTTATGTAATTTGTAGTTAATCCTTGCGGTCACTTTTTTAATTTAACACTTTGGACTCGGACCCACCTTCAGGAGGATTCAGGGCGTCCTCGCATCCAAAGGCGGAAGGTTAGGATGGGTGGTTTGCCACCTTCCTATACTTCACAGGGTAACATGCAAAAAATGGGAAACTAGTAAGATGATGATACTGTAAGCAATACTTGTATGTCTTCTTAGTATTTAGAGTAAAAAGGTATGGTTTACTTGGCACCCCCCCATTGCCCAAAAAAAAATACCCATTTTGCTGGTATGAATCGCACAAAAATGGTCGAATGTGAAAAAACCCCTCTATTTAGGCGAATTTGCTTACAAAGTGTAAAAAGTAAGGTTCTCATTTGGACGTCACTATGACGGCATATTTTAAAACTTGATTAGTTTGTACTTGATTTGAAGAGAAGGCATATGTAGCTACACACTGATACCAAACAAGTGATGTTGGTCGTAATTGTGCCCCCCTCCCCTTGGTCGTGAACGTAGTCCAAAAACCCTTGGTTGGACGAGGATTAAGTGATTTTTTTTTTGTAAAAATGAGATATTTATAATACACTTTTTAACATGTCGGGTTAAAAGTGAATACCTTTGTGAAATAAGTAACAAAATTAGATCGCAAGTGCAGTATGGGATACTCTCTAAATGTAAACGAGTGAAATGTGCACTCCCCAAAAGAGTTAAACTCTTGTAAACCATTCCAAAACGAGTGGTTTGTACTTAAAAAGGGGGAATTTCCACTCAAAATGAGTGAAAATCACTTCAAAAAGAATGTATTTCCACTCGTTTTCGTGTTGTCCTTTAACGCCTTAAAAATTGTTGTCCTTCATTTAACTCCTCAAACGAGTAGAAATCCACTCTTTTTGGCGTGATTTTCACTCTTTTTGAGTGGATATTCGCTCTTTTTAAATACAAACCACTCGTTTTGGAATAGTTTACAAGAGTTTCACTCTTTTGGGGAATACAATTTTGACTCGTTTACATTTAGAGAGTAGTTGGTCACTGTTGGTAGTGCAACACCATTGTAACTGCAAAACTTTGCTTTTTCTATTTTGTTGGTTTTTGTTTTTGTTTTTTTTTTTTTTTTTGTTCTTATTTTTCAAACTGAAAAATGCTAAAACTAAATAAATAATTTTATTGATTTTTTAGTTTTTTTGTGTATATTGTTTAATGTGTGATATGATACTGATTCCTGAAAAAGGTATAATGCACTTACAATGGCGTTGCATTCACCACTATTTTAGGTTGTGCGCTTAAGATATCTTAACAAGTCAATTTAATATTTAGTAAGTAATAAATAACTTATTTATTACTTATTTTAACCCATTTTTTTTTTACTTCCAACAAAGTCTTATGTACGTTGGAAATCAGATGGGAACACAAAACTCAACAATGCTTCTGTAAAGTTAGCCAAAATGCACTTACGGCGTTGCACTCCGCCGTTGGTATGTCCTCATCCTTCTCAGATCACAGCTAGGTAGCGGCATCGCATTCACCAGATTCTGTGAGCAATCTTTCACACTACCAGCTTGATTAAACCTCTCTTCATTCTCGTACATCTTCCAAATCAACAAGCAGTCGCACGTGCGCATACTCTAGAGCGTCCAGGAACTCCGCCAATCTTCCTCGAAGATGTTCTACGAACATTTTGGGCAACAGTTGTTTTGTGTTATGTTGGCTAGTCTACCTCTGAAATACAAACAAAAATCGAAACAACGCAATATACTGCATGTTGTACAATGAAGGGTCATTTTCAGTGTCATGTAAACAACAAAAATATATAGTTTTATGTTAAAATTATGATAATGAGTTGGATTGTGATTACGAGTGTGGTCGTTGAATGTACAACAGGCGCACTACTTAATAAAAACACCACCATCCAACATCAACAAAGCAAAACAACAACAACAAGAACAACAACAAAACATGTGAAAAAACCTGGTCTTTTGCACCGGATAATGTGTCATAAAACAACATATTTCAAAACCCGCGAAAATCATCTTTTGATTTTTGTGAGTATTTTGAAGGCAGCATTCATTATACAGGTGAAAGGAAATCTTGTCCCATTAGGATTTAAAAAAAATCGAAGGTACTTTTGTGATAAATGTATATCAGTGCTTCATCCATGGTCATCTTCAAACTTTTGATAAACATCGAAACTCTATCTTGGACTTTTTTTCTGAGAAAAAAGTACATCCAAATTGGGTAATTTGGATCTTTGTTTCAAAAGTTATGACAAGCTTAAGGTTTGTTAAGCCATTTTTCTGAATCGGGTTGTCGGGAATCGGAGGTTCAATGACCTCGACACAACGGCCAGATATACACATTATGTATTTCAAACAATTAAACAAAAACAAAACTTTATTCCAAATAACTGATGATAAGTGTAACTAAAATTTAATATTAAAGTGAACTTTCGTTGTATCAAAGCATAATGGAGGTCGTTTCTGATATCAAATCAAATGAAAAAGAGTTGCATTAGAATTGCAATTAAGTTTTGTACATGATATATAACCTTTAGTTTAAAATACATTATTAAATGGATCTGAAAAAGTCTGAAACACTTATATGGAAAATGAGACTTAATGAGACTCTCACCTCTACTGAATTTCAAACCTTTCATCAGTTTTGAATTTATAACCCCTATTCAATGTACCATATTTCTGGACAGGAGTGTTGAAATGAGATAAATGGATTAAATAAAAATGGATAAATTGATAAAATGCCTATTGATAAAAATATCAAAATGTACTTTTAAAAGATTGTTAACATCATGATGAACAGAAGTGATTTATATGTTTAATATTTTTGTTTCCAAGCCTTCGTTTTTGTTGATACACGCTGTATGTCAACGAAGACTGCATTTGTGTTTTGAAGATCTGCAAGCTGGAATAAAATCGTGCCAGACATTTACATGATAAATATTCTGGTCATTCTGTTTTCAAATCTCATGTTGGTACCTCTGTTGAAAGTATAAGCATTCACAGCTATAGTACGTTTTCTGAAGAGCGATCTTTGGTGCTGGGATGGGCAGGGATGATGATCAAAATTAAAGATGTACTGTCTTCAGGTATATATTTGCCAGTTGTCCAAAGATATCACTTTTGTCCAACCTTCGGTCATTTATAATCTGAACAGGTATGCTGTCCTGTAAGTAAGTATAAGCTGCCCTATGGAAACCCCAATTACAACCGACCAATTCTGAATACCTTTTGAATTAATGAAGCAGCTATTTTGAATGTTCAATTTAAAAAGAGCCGGGAATCGAATCATCTGCGTATTAGTTGTAATGAAAAGGCTTTGAAATTGTGACCTATGAAATCGGCAAGTGAATGGAATCACAAAGCTATAATCTTTTAAAATCAATGTAGTGTGGCTAGTTACCATCATTGCAGAGGCCACATTTATTTTTTACTTACTTTCTTTCATGAAGATCAACAGTGAGGTGAGTAGAGTAAATGTAATCAGGGACAGTCTGATGTAACATGGATGTTAATGTCAGCGTACAATGGATAGGTTAACGTAATTATTTTTTGTGGTGGCCTTTTTTTCACTCCAATAATTTTATTGATATTTTCCTTGTTAAGTAGCCTCCTCTCCATGCTAATGGAACGGCTTGGTCACATGGTTGGAAGATCGGTCTTGGGAAAATACACTATAAGGTACGTACCTTTGACATGACTCTCGTACAAACCTTTTTGGACAACCCAAACATGCAGTACGGTGGGTAAATGTAATAAAAGAGAGTAATTGAATTCAAGATTTGAATTCAAGAAAACAATACGAAAATAGCCATGTGTTTCTTGATAGCCAAGGAAAAAGTAAAATTCCGTAAAACATTTGTGTAATTATATTTAAAAATTGCGGTTATATTAAGTAAATATTAGGCTCGGCACCGACAAAATTAGTAAAGGCGAAATTTGAAGATACGGTCATTCTACGACACAAAGACAGACACTATTCTAATGACATGGATGATGCTGCGGACCTAGACAATCGATTTCAAAAGCAATTGATTTAGGACGCGGCATTTAAAAACCAGCTGTCCCTTGGACATTGGCAACTAATATACGCGATCCACCTGTCGTGCAAGTATAGAGACATTGATATGTAATGGAATTGAAAATCCCATGGTTTCAGATGTCATATTTGACGTCCGTGTTGGTTTTACTGATATTTCCTCAGATGTTGGATATGTACTGTTTACCAACTTGACTAGAAACTGCATACCAATGACAAGCACGGGCTTACTGTTTACCAGCCTGTCACTGCTTTAGTGATCAGTGGCTTAAAAATCCCTGGAGAGGAAAGTTGGCCTTTAAGAAAGGGAGCCTGAATCATGTGTTGGGGATCCGCTTGAGGTGGGTTCACACTAAGATAAAATAATACATGTTATATTAGCCTCCACTTAGTGATTAAAATATTATTTTATTTCTCAATTTTTACTTGAAAAACAGATTTCTTACGGGAAATTACTTTGTTTTATATGGAATTCCCCTAGGTCTATATTTTGAGATCAGGCAGATGTTATTTATAAGAGAGATCGTGCAAGAGACGAACAAAATTTCGCAAAAGGCTAAATTTAGAAAATGCGTCAACTTGTTTATGCATTGCATAAACAAGTTTGTCATGTTGTCATTTATGTAAGATGATGCAATGCAGATGACGTCATTTATGTGAATTCCAGTGCCAGTTGTCAGTGTTAGGATATGTTTATGCATGATGTGTTGTAATATCTATTTTAAGAATTGGGAAATACTAGTTGTGAAATAATGTGTGTATATAAGAAAAACTTGGCCAGGGGTTAAATTCGCCAGTTGTTTAATGGATTTCTAGTATGGTAGATCAGGGCAGCACATGGAATCAGGATTAATTGATATATACCACAGGAGCCGCATGTGCAAGCTATTTCTCCGCTGTCATCTTCGAGGCCAAGAAAGCTTTTGGTGTTTGGAATAAAAAAAAAATCCACTGTATTGTCCTAAGAGTGGACATTTTTAGAACAGATGGACATTAGGTGGTGATACTTGGATGGTACTGCAGAATATTAACGTCGTCGAGGGAAACTCGTCATGAACTGCTGGACAAAGTTATCTTCAGGACTAAGAAGATTCCCATGGAATATACCTGTGGATTTATATTGCATGGTATCATTTTCGCTGTGAGGACGTATCATCATTGAACTGCAGCGCTTCTTTAACCCTGGACATTAGAGGACTTGAAACCTTAAGCATCCTATCTAAAAGTCACTGGGTGTGAATAGTACATAGATACCAGACAAGAAATAAGCCTACCGATAATTACATGATCTGTCGAACAAAAACTACCTTTGCAAGTAAATCAATAAGAGTAGCAGGCCCGAAAACATGGATTCATTAACAAAACTATTAGGATGTGCAAATCATTAAAACAACTTCGATCACAAATTAAAAACAACTTTTTGTCATTAATTTTTATTTTATTGTTTGGATCGTTACCACCTTTCGGACACCATTTTATGCGGTATCACATTTGATGTTTTTTCGTTTGCATAATTTTTTATTAACTGGCTCCTGGTTTGACGTTGTATTGTTTTTTTTTTATTTTTGTTGTTTATGTGTTAACCATGATTATGCGTCTATTGTTTTTGTAATGCAACATGTTAATTTCAAGTGAATGCTCGTTTCAGGCCTTTAGGCCTTTTGAGCATTTTCCTCATTCATTGTATGTGTACATGTTTATATGTATTTTTATGTATGAATGAAAATAAATTTTGAATCTTGAATCTTGATGTTAATGTAATTGTGTTTTGGACATTGCAAATTCTTAAACACATCTGATTAAAATCATTAAAACATTGTTACTATACAAACTTTAGAACATTTTTGCACAAGGTTCATTGTGTTTAAAGGACATACTGACCTTTGACATTCACGAAACGTCGTAACATACCTATATCTGATCCCCAAATGCGGGAAAACATATTTACAAACAATTGTGTATTTGATTCAAAAGGTTTTATCCAAAATAAAGTAACTTTCCAATGAAGAAATACATTCGGGATCGAAAAATTTGGAGTTTGGGTGGCTCTGAACATGTGAAAGGGGCATAACACGCTATTTTAGTTAAAAATATGTGAATAATTATGTTGAAACGATTCTCACCATTGATGATATTACAATAAATTAATTAGCTAATTAGAAGACAAAAATGATGGGCGCATCCATGTTACCAATAATTTCACGGCCATATTGACGTTTCGGCCATCTCGCGATCATTGCAACGGCATGTCTATAGTTTGTCCCATGATGATTGTCAAAATAAAGCAATTCACCTTAGTACTAACATGTCTAATAGGTTTGTATGCCTTTGAATCGACGCACATCTGCAGTGATTATATTCCAATAAAGAAATAACTACTTCACAGATTAACCTCAATACAAATAACGAGTAGGCCTCATAACTTCGGATGTTTAGATTTTACCATAGTATCCCAATGAAGAGTAGAGCCAATTGAAGTCCCACCTGTCCCACATCACCGTTCAGCTGGCCAGATAGCAAAATAGTGTCATTCCAAGGTACGCATTAAAGGTCTCAATTGATGATTTTACGTGGGGAATTTCAAGTGATTGTATTAGAGCAGGAGCAGAATATCATAGGGGCCTTATTTAAGGAATTCGTTTACCTCCCACTACAGAAAAGGTTTGACACCTTTAGTAGTTAGTATGGACCCTCTACATCAATGCTAGGTATAGGTAGTACTCTCAAATTGTGGTATCACTTTTTCAATAGTGGCCAATTTAAGTTTACACAGGTGGCAAAACTTTTAAATAGCCCCTCCCAATCAGTTTAATGTATGCCATGTTGTCCATCTAATCATAAGGATTCCAAAAATGTATAGTTTGTAGCACATACGACCATTGGTTTTGTAGTTATAGGGCAAAGTTGACTAAAATTGACTACGATGCATGATTAAATTATTGTTTTGTTATAATACTCCTAGAATACATATGGGCTATCATTTTGCCCAACATAGCGGCCAATAAGAAATACAAGTGGCGGGAAAAATACATTTTTGACTAAAATGTGAATTTTACATAAAGTGGAAGCCACTTCAAATTTCCAGCTGTTTTAAGAGAATCGGTAGCCAATTATAGTAATAAACGTTTTGATAATGATAAAAAACACAATTTAGCGCAATGAAATAATCCCCCACAAAACTGATTTTACGTGATCGTCAGCCATCTTGAATTCTTTTTTAATTAACAGCCATTTTGAGACACAATGAGGTTCTCTTGTAAGTGCAACACTACTTAACATGCTTGTAGAATAAACTTTAACCTCCTCTACCGAAGGGGAGTGGTTGCCACCCAACCCTTCAGTTCCCCCACCCAGGCTTCGCTAACAACACCCTCTAGGTGCAATTATTTTATTAATTATTTTTGGTCAGTTGACAATGATTGACTTTCCGCTCCTTTTCATCCCAAACAAATAACCACTGGGGTATAGGTAAGATACCTGGTGATCCCAAGTGATGGAGGGGGGAGTATCACATGCCTAGCCAAAATGAATATTGATTTGGTAACCAAATGGATAAAGCTAGGGTCCTCCTCTTCCCATTGAACCAACAGGAGAATTACCATAAATGCATGTCAGCAAAACCGTCAATTTCATAGTACACAGTGTGGAATATGGGAACTCTTTCCTTTTTCAACTAAAAAGTTAGGAATATCCAATTTTCAACGGTTTTTGCTCTTTTGCTGGGAAATGACTAGTTTCTTATAATCAGGGCGTTTTAGTGCTATGAGTGTTTGAGTCGTAAAATTGTAAAATACTCATTTTCCCCCTATATCAGTTTTTCCTAATTTTCGCAACTGACGTCATATGGGATGTTTGTATTATTTTGATACCAATGGAAAGTCTAAGCTATCCTGTACTAATCTATATATCTCGGATTTCAGTAACGAAATCACAGGGGGGATGGTAAACCCCCCCCCCCCCCTCCCCTTCGGGAGTTTAGTCTACCTGAGCCATGTCTATAAAATGAATTAGCGGGTTTTTTTTTTTTTTAAAATTTTTGCTTTTTTTAAGTTTTTTATTTTTTTCTTAAAAAAAACATGTTTCATGTTGCAAGAAGCAATAATTCTGTTTTGAAGTTATTAACACAGTTTTAGGGAAGTTTGACTCTGCTGGATAGAAACTGGCTGTTGCCAAAATAATTTCACCTCAAAACACCCAAATTCAAGATGGCGGACAAGATGACCACCAAAACAGTTCAGAACGACACCTTACGACCTATTGCAAGAACCAAGTCATTTAAAATAGCACGTTTATATCATAGTTTAAATGACAAAATATCTGTTGGCAATCAAATTTCAAACCGAAAACATAAATTCAAGATGACACATTAATCACCAAAATATAATAATAAACAATATCTAGTGATCATTGTGAAAGTAGTCGCGTTCAAATTTTTGCAAATACGTATCAGGTGTACTGGCCAAGCTTGCCAATGTGGCTACGCACCTGATTATACTTGGTGCTCATCTTAACATTATTAACTTTTATACTGCGCGTCCTCTTTTTAAAAACTTGGTGTTTTTTACGTTTGAACGTTTTTGGTAGATTTCCTTATTTTTGTGAACTCAATAGCTCTCAAAATTTGAGATTTTATA